>VUYV01001039.1:7940-21072 GCA_008711295.1 Anarhynchus alexandrinus | reverse complement strand
GGGGTGGCAGCTGGGGGGTGCCTCGGGACGGACACGGGGAGGTGAGGACCGATGGCTGCTGGATTCTGCATCCCACCCACCCCACCGCTGGGCTGGGATCCCGGGGCTCGGATCCCTGTAATGCCGGGAGCCCCCTGTCCCACACACACACACACCCCTCTGCCCCCAAAAGCACCCCATTAGTGAGTGTAGCCTGCCCCAAAGGCTCTTCCTAGAAGGTTAAGTCCTATAGGATCCCCTTCTGTAGGCTCCATTCCTGCAGGATGGGTTCCTTCAGGGTCTGTTCTTATAGGACGCAGTCCTATAGTCTCCATTTCTCTCAGATGCATTCCCACAGGATCCATTCCTATAGGATCTGTTCCTACAGGATCCATTCTTATAGTCTCCATTTCTCTCCATTCCTATAGGATCTGTTCCTATAGGACCTATTCCTACAGGATCCATTTCTTTAGGATGCATTCCTACAAGTCCTGTACCTCTAGACCTCTGGACCCATTCCTAAGGTATCCACTTCCTCTAGGATCCATTCCTATAGGATCTGTTCCTATAGGACACATTCCCATGGGATCTCTTCCTGTGAGATATGTTCTTATAGGATCCATGATAATAGGACCTGCTCCTATAGGATCCAGGATGCACTTCCCTGAGATCCATTCTTATGGGATCTCTTCTTATGGGATTTTTTTTCCTATAGGATCCATTTCAATAGGAGTTGTTCCTATTGGAGCCACTCTTAAAGGATCCATTCCTATAGGATCTGTTCCTATAGGACCCATTCCTATAGTCTCTATTTCTCTCGGATGCATTCCTACAGGATCCGTTCCTATAGGATCTCTTCCTATAGGACATATTCCCATGGGATCTCTTCTTGTGAGATCTGTTCTTATAGGATCCATGATAATAGGACCTGCTCCTATAGGATCCAGGATGCACTTCCCTGAGATCCATTCTTATGGGATCTCTTCTTATGGGATTTTTTTTCCTATAGGATCTCTTCCTATAGGATCCATTTCAATAGGAGTTGTTCCTATTGGAGCCACTCCTAAAGGATCCATTCCTATAGGATCTGTTCCTATAGGACCCATTCCTATAGTCTCTGTTTCCCTAGGATGTGTTCCTACAGGATCCATTCCTATAGTATCTGTTCCTATAGGATCCATTCCTATAGTCTCCATTTCTCTCGAATGCATTCCTACAGGATCCACTCCTACAGGATCCATTCCTATAGGATCTGTTCCCATAGGACCCATTCCTATAATCTCCATTTCCCTAGGATGCGTTCCTACAGGATCCATTCCTACAGGATCCATTCCTATAGGATCTGTTCTCCCTTCCCACGCTTGTCCTCAGGGTCTGTTATTCCTGCCCGCCCCAGGGAGGTGACAAAAGTTGGGGACGGGGACGGGAGCCGGTGGGACCCCCAGGAGAAGAGGGGAAAAGCAGGATTTCACCCCGGTTTTCCCAGGACGACAGCACTTTCCTACCCCACAGCTTCCCCTGTGCCCGCGGAGGGGGAATATATATATTTTTTTTTATTTTTTTTTTTTAAAAAGGAGATTATTTATGGTTTATTTTAGACACCAGATCATTTGGCGCTTGTTTCATCAATTTGTCACTGTTTTTATTGTCACCAATTGCCCATAACTGGAGTGCATTTAAAATGTCATTGATCTTGATATTATGGTGTCATAATATGACAGTAATAGTTGTATCTTGTACCGAAAGCCCACTTCCGAAGATTGATGGCTTTCACCGTACCAATTATATTCTGTCCATCTAAGTGATAAAGAGAGCGTTGGAGGCATTCAATAGATAAATTAGATATCTTTTCAATTATTCCCTTTATTTTATAGGGTCACGTGCCTGATTAACAACTTTTTACTTCTGTTATTAGCCGGCGGATTTTCGACGCTCCGCTCCCCGCGTTTTCATTTTGCCGCTGTAATGAAAGACGTTGAGGGCTTTGTGTAGGGCGCTGTAATTGTCTCCAATCTTTCTTGCTCTCCCTGGAAGTACGTGAGGGTTTCTCTCCTCTTTTTTGGGGGTGTTTTTTTCTTTTTTTCTGGATTTTTTTCAGGATTCAAGGCCAAAAAAAAAAATAACCCCCCTTTTTTTGCTTTTCTGCCTGGAATCTGCCCTGATCTGTGAGCTCAGCCCACTTTTCCACCGAGGTTTCGCTCCGTGTTATCTTCATCAGAGGGAGTTTTGGAATGCGAAGCGTCCCGTGTCGGGGAAGGGACGAGGCCCAGGGGAGCCCCGAGATGAGCGGAGGGGTCTCCAAACCTCCTTCAAAATCAAGGGCTCGGCCAAGAGACGGTCACCGGCCCCACGTTGCTCCTCCTGACCCATTCTGGAGGGACATGAAGTGGGTCAGCTCGAGCCCTTGGTGGGGTGAAGCCACCCTGGTCCATGACGGGCCTTTTCTGGGGCAGGACCAGGTGGTTTAAGGCGGAATTTGGTCAACTCTTTGGTTGGGGGCACTTGGACACTCCTGTGGAGATGTTGATGCTCCTGTGGAGATGTTGACGCTCCTGTGGAGATGTTGCCGCTCCTGGGGGTAAAACACCCCAATCATCCCCTATGGATGCACCCACCCGCCCGGGGGATGCTCCCACCTCTCTCCCGTGGCCACCAAGAGAGCCTTGGGGACCAGTTGAGACCAAGTCCTGGCTCCTACTTGGTCACAGCGAGGTGAGACGGCTCCCAGCTGAGTTCAGCCCCCACAGGCGATGCGCCGGGGTCGGATCCCCCTCTTCAGTGGAAGGAGTTGGGGTCCGGATGAGCCCTGGGGAGGCCACATCTGGAGCACCGTGTCCAGTTCGGGGCTCCCCGGGTCAAGAAGGACAGGGAACTGCTGGAGAGGGTCCAGCAAAGGGCTACGGAGATGATGAGGGGACTGGAGCATCTCTCTGATGAGGAAAGGCTGAGGGACTTGGGGCTTTTCAGTCTGGAGAAGAGAAGACTGAGGGGGGATCTTATCAATGCTGATAAATCCTTCAAGGGAGGGTGCCAGGGGGATGGGAACAGTCTGTTTCCAGTGGTGCCCAGTGACAGGACAAGAGGGAACGGGCACAAACGTGACCATAGGGAGTTCCATCTGAACCTGAGGAGGGCCTTCTCTCCTGTGCGGGTGGCAGAGCACTGGCACAGGCTGCCCAGAGAGGTGGGGGAGTCTCCCCCTCTGGAGCCATTCCAAACCCGCCTGGACGCCGTCCTGTGCCACTGCTGGAGGTGCCCCTGCTCTGGCAGGGGGTGGCACTGGGGGAGCTCCAGAGGACCCTTCCAACCCCCACCAGTCTGTGGTTCTGGGATCCTGTGGATGTGCCAACCTCCCCTCTGCTGACTTTGGGGTCCACGAGCAGATGAACCTCATCTTCCGCACAGCCAAAAGGACTGGAGGTGATGCTTGGGCTGACGGTAAAGGGAAGGTGACATCTGCCCCCGCTTCAGCCTGGCTCCACCACCGCCGCAGCCACATTCCCTCTCCCGGTGTCGACCCCGGGCGCTCGGGTTGTTACCCCCAGGGCGGAACACCAAGGTCCAGCGTCTATAACACATCAAATCCCCCCAAACCCACTTATTTTTTCCTTTCCAGCCCCGGGGCGATGCCGTCCACCCCAGCGAAGACATCAGACGTGCTGGGAAATATTTCGCTGGTGGGTGGCGGGGGGCAAAGGGAGGGGAGGTGAGGTGGGGGGGTGGTGTCTGCAGCTCTCCCTGAGCCGCAGTTCTTCATCCTGAGCCGAGAAACACACAAAGAACAATTCAGGTGGAGTTACCGCGCGGAGATTTATTGCGGACGGGGAAGCGCGTGTGATTTGATACCGAAGCATGAATCAAAGCGGGACAGCCTGGATGTATTTACATTTGTACCCCGCGCGCATGAATATTGCAAGGAGAATACAAAGTCACGGAGGCGACGGGTTTGAGGGAAGGGNGGGGGGGGGGAGTGGGCAGCTGTAAATTTGTGGGTGCCCAGGGAATAAAAGGGGTGATGGCGAGTGCAAGGTCGGTGGGTATTTATGCTGCGGGGCTTCTCCTCTCCTACGGTTAAGAGGGAAGCGGTTGGATTTAAGAGTTGCTGTGGAGGGAGGGCGCATGGCGGGGGGTGGTTGCACGTGGCGGTGGAGAACTTTTCTCTGGTCCTACCTCAGCACCCCAAATCTCAACGCAGGACCCAACAGCGGGAGCCGACACCGTTTCAGGCTCTGCCACACCATCCCCATAACGCGGCTTTGCTGCTCTTCTCCAGGGTCAGTGTGGTCCTTCGCCGTGGTCTGTGCTGAAGTGGACACCCAACGGTGGCCTTCACCACCAGCTTGTCGCCACCATCTCACCATGGGGGGACCGCAGGGGCTGAGAATATTGGTAGGGCAATGATTTGGGTGTCTCCAGCTCAAAAAGGGGGCGTGGGAGAAGGAAGAGGGTCTGGGGTACGCATCAGCCCACCAGAGCCGAGAGCATCCATCCCAGCCATGGCGCGTGGGAGGATGGAGGTTGCGCCATTGCCTCTCAGCTGATTTGGGGCCCGTTCTGCCAAGAAACGGTCCATCCCCGCGTGGAAACGGCCAAACCGTGGCCATGACCTAACGCGGAAGTTTTTGTTCTCCATCGGGGCTTGGCGGAAAGACTCATCGCCCGCTTGTGATGAATGAACTTTTAACGGAGAAGAATAGCTCACCCTGTTTTAAGTGAGATGTTTAAGTGGAGCTGATGATTTAAACAACTTAAAGTCCATTAAACAAAGGGGGAACCCGGATCTTAAAGTCCCATTCATTTTGAGAAGCGTCTGGCCTGGGATAAACATGACATTAAGTGGCCACCTGAGCATTGCTAAAACATACATTTGCCTTTGTAATAAAATGGTTTCAAGATCTGGTGATGGTTACCTGGAGAGCGGTTCGTGATAAAGTCCCTCTGCTGAGATACTTCGGTTGCCGCCCATCAACTAATGGAAACAGGACATTTAGGAGACGTGGAGACACCGGGAATATTTTGGCTTTATTTAGAGAAGAAGGGGGATGGCGCAGGGAGCGGTGCCAGCTCCGTGTCTCTTCCGAACCCCAGGCCTTCCTCTCCCTCTCGTGGTCCTGGGTGGACGGGATGGAGTGGTGGTGGGTGGATGGGACGGAGTGGTGGTGGGTGGATGGGATGGAGAGGGGGTGGATGGATGGAGATCAAAGCCAATTGCACCATGAGGGAGTGTTGATGAAAGACGGTTAGCAGACCTCTGCGTCCAGTGAGGGCTTTGCTTCTCCATCACTGACAAGCGAAAGGAGAGAGGTTGGAACGGCGATCATTGGGTTTCCATCAACCACGTCTGCAGATGGCCCGGCAAAGTTAGCGGAGATCATAGACTCATAGAATGGTTTAGGTTGGAAAGGACCTTGAAGATCATCGAGTTCCAACCCCCCTGCCATAGGCAGGGACACCTCCCACCAGACCAGGCTGCCCAAGGCCACCTCCAGCCTGGCCTTGAACACCTCCAGGGATGGGGCCTCAACACCCTCTCTGGGCAACCTGTGCCAGTGCCTCACCACCCTCAAAGGGAAAAACTTCTTCCTAATGTTCAATCTAAACCTGCCCTCTTCCAGTTTGAAGCCATTCCCCCTCGTCCTATCACTCCATGCCCCAGTAAAAAGCCCTTCCCCAGCTCTCCTGGAGCCCCTTTAGGCACTGGAAGGCCGCACTAAGATCTAAGATGCTGAATTAGCTCTTAGGTTAATACTAAAATGTTCATAACTCCTCCCAAGTTCAGTATTTTGGGGCTTCCTGGCAAATTATCAGGAGCCTTGTGAGAAAGGCACCGGGTCCTGCCTACAGGTAGGACAGAAGCCTCAATTTTCCCTGAAAAGACAAAGTTTCCCCTCCTTTCATCTGCAAAAAAAAAGAAAAATCATCTCCAAATCCTCAAAATCAAAGACCCTCTGGAGGCACCAGGGAAGTCATCTCAGGAATTTAAAGCAAACCTTAGGATTTTAATGCCTGGGCTCAGCAGAGCATGAAAACGTTTGCTTAACTTTAAGCGTGTGCTGAACACCCGCGGGAGCCCGGCGCTGCCGGGCGGTTTTCCTCCCCGGTTCGTCCTTCGTGGGAGCAGAGCTGGGAAGCGGCGTGAGCCAAGGGTTGGACAAACAGGGCTGACGCCACCGCAAGATTTATGGGAGGGGAAGGGACCTGCTTTCTTTTCCGTGATTAATAAGGAGAAGACAAGAAACCTCCTCAAAGCCCTGGTGGAGGCATTTCCCCTCCCGCTGCCCAGCTTGACGGGGTCATTTGCAGCCAAATTCCAGCCCGATCTCCACCGAAGATATCGTTTCCTCAGAGGATCGGAGGGTCCCATCCTGCTCGTGGTCTCCTGTGCCCGGAGCGGTCCAAATCCCCCCCTAAAGGCACCTCTCGGGGGCTGCGGGAGACATCCAGGCTGGGAAAATCTTCTCCCTCCGGCCTGCTCCAAAGTTTGGTGACCTTGGTGACGTGTCTGGGGGACGAGGCTGTAGATGGAGGTGGTGACGTGCCATGGCTGGTGAGGAAGCCTGATGGAATCGGGGTCTGACCTCTGGAAAGGGTTCTGGGGGATGGTCGGTGCCTGCAGAGGGGGTGTAGATACCTGGAGACCCATCCTCCAGCGCTGTTGCGTCCTCTGCTCACCTCTGCCATGGGGTGGTGACCACAGCCAGGTGTCCCATCAACGCCATGTGTGACCCGAACCTCTCCAAGCATCTCTTCATCCTGATGAGGGCTGGAAAATCCCACCCCGAGGGCTGGAAAATCCCATCCCAAGGGCTTTACATCCCATTCCGCCTCCCTCTACCAAACTCAAAACCCCTCAGAATCCTATTTATCATCATCAGGACCTTCTCCCCTCCACGCACGGGGTCCGTGACGGTCCTGGTTGCCGTCAGAGACACATGGATGCTCCAAGAGTGATGTTCCGCGGTGCTCTACCTGGAGCGTAACGGCATCGCTCGCGGGAGCGTGGCTGCATCGCTCACGGCCCCGTCCGGGCGTATCGCTCCGTCTCGCGTCGCGCTGTCGGACGCGTGGCGGAAGACCTCTCGGAGCGACCACAACTCAAGCGGGGTGGCAGCTCCGGCAGCCCGGCGTACGGCTCTGACGGGGAAAGGACGAATCGCCCGGAACGAGCAGAGCAAAAGCCCTCCCGCAGACAAGACGCCGTAATTTCTACCTCGAGGTTACCCGCCGAGCAGCTTCCCCCGGGGCGCGTAGATCAACGCAGGGTGTGAATTTAAAGCGGGACGGCTAAATTATATTAAGCCCGCGCGCGGACCTTCTCGTTCCAAAGGCAGCCGGCCTTAATGCGGTTTAGCTTGGCGAATTAAGCTAAACTGAATTAAACCAACTGTAATTCTGAATAAGTGGCCGGAAAGGGGCTCCGCGTGCTCTGGTTAATCCACTTGAGAAGTTGATTTGGATTAACGCTGATGGATGTCCCCTTCTAGATACGCCTCGGTGCTGCTGGGCTCACCGGCTCTGCCGACACGTCACGCGGAGAGGATTTACGGCGTACGACCTCCCTTATGGACCTGCTCCCAGATCGTGAGCTCTCTCCTCCTTCCAGGGGATGCCACGGTTGGGTTCAACCACCTTCTTGAGGACAGGATCCGTCCCGCTTCACCAGCTAACCAGTGTTGGGTTTAGCGGAGTGTTCGGTTCCTGTCCGGTCAGTAGAAGGAGGCAAAACACTTATTTTGGACATATTTTGGAAGATTCCTGGTCGGTTTGCAATAAGCACCTGAATTTAGCCCTACCTTAAATCTTGAGGGCGCCGGTGTCTCTGCGTTGAACGTATAGAGGAGTTTGGGCACGAAGCTCCTCGTTTAGGCACATCTATTAAATTACTGATGTTATGCGGGTGAAAAGCATCCACGCGACTAATTAGTATGGTAAAATCACACCCCCCCTGATCCAAAATGAGAGCAGGCGCAGCAGGGACCCAATCTTCGCAATGCCATCGCTGCCGGTGCGAGGAGGCGCAGAGAGGAACCCACAAAAATTCCCGCGCCGACAGGGTCGTCCGCCCCCCATCCCACCGCCCCCGTGAGGCCGTGGAGGCACCGGCCCCCGAACATCTTCACCTCTTTCCAAAAGCAGCTTGGCAAAGTCCCTCTGTCGCAGAGGAAGAGCGTATCCCCTTGACTTTGTCCTTTTTAAAGTCTGCTGACGTGTTAACGGCGAATCCTGTGGCTGTCGGCATCATTACTCTTGCAAAACGGCCAATTGGCCGCGGATCAATACGGGGGAAAGTTAGTAGGACGGCAGCTAAATAAATTATCGCCCTTTGGGAGGCAACGCGGAGATGATGGAGAGCAGAGCACCTCGCCGCCCCGCAGACGGGGCTGGTCTCCGGCGACTTTTTGGGTGGTGGATCCTGCTAGGATGCGTTGGCGTCCCACGGCCACGGCACGCGGTGAGTGGATCGGGTGAAAAAGTCGGGTAGGAATCAGCTCAGCAAATCCCCGTCCCGTCAGGGGGTCGCTGGAGCCTCTCGGTCGCCACGTCCTTGTCTTCTGCGCAACTTCCTACACGTCGGGCCGGCTCCGCTTCACCCCTTGAAGTGGAGGAAAGCCCGGGGAGGGCTGAATGGCTTCTTTTCAGCGCCAGTTGTGGGGTTTGCTTATTTAAGTCAAAAATATTGGCCTGGATGGGTTATCTCAGCTCCTTCCAGGGTCAATGGAGAAAGGTGGACCACTACGTGTGGATCATCTCTCCCGTCCCACTCATCCCTTTGGAGGATGAACGTGTGGGTTCCCATCTTGGCGGATGAACCTGTGGGTTCCCATCTTGGAGGATGAACGTGTGGGTTCCCATCTCTCTCCAGGGACAGAGGGAGGAGATTGGACCCGACACTGTGGTTTCGGTCATGGGATATGAGATGGAGCCAACCCGAAGGCCCATCTCGCAGCTTCGGAGGGCGTTGGATTGGGTCCTGCAGGGAGGACGTGTCTGCAAGGCAACACGCAGGCAGGCGAATTTGAATTAACTAAGGGTTTGAGTTTAAAGTGCATTAATTTAAAGTGCATTTAAGAAGCATGCAAAATGCATGCAAAGTGCACTTTGGTCCGAATGAAAGTGCTCCTCCGTCAGCGGGAGGTAATTTACTGCCCATCCCCCGGCGTTTGGGTCAGGAGCCAACTCTCTTTACCGTAGACGCCCGCAGGTTCGTTAGGGAAGATGGGCTGCGGGGCTCAGCTCCTCCCGAAGAGCATCTCCCTCGGCGTGGGCAATTCCCCGCCCTCCGCCGCTGCTTACGGGAGGCAGCAAATCGCTTCCCGCAGTTACCCCTCTTTCCCGGTTGGGGTTGGGAAGAGGATGGACAACACCTTGTAGGGGAAGGAGTAACCGAGAGCCGGGGGAGCATCCCACCCTCAGGCCGATTGCCCGCGCTTTCCCGTATGGAAATCCCAGACTTGGTGGGGGTTGGAAGAGTCCTCTGGAGCTCCCCCAGTGCCACCCCCTGCCCTGGGCAGGGACACCTCCCACCAGCCCAGGTTGCTCCAAGCCCCGGCCAACCTGGCCTTGAACACCTCCAGGGATGGGGCAGCCACAGCTTCTCTGGGCAACCTGCGCCAGGGGCTCACCGCCCTCACAGCCAACAATTTCTGCCTCAGATCTCATCTCAATCCCAGAATNTCATCTCCGTAGCCCTTTGCTGGACCCTCTCCAGCAGTTCCCTGTCCTTCTTGACCCGGGGAGCCCCGAACTGAACACAGTGCTCCAGATGGGGCCTCACTGGGGCAGAGCAGAGGGGGAGGATGACCTCCCTCGCCCTGCTGGCCACACTTTTCTTGATGCCCCCAGGATGCCATTGGCCTTCTTGGCCACCGGGGCACATTGCTGGCTCGTGGCCATCCTGGTGGTGGTGGATGAGCCCCTTTCTCTGTGATGCTCCGGGGATCCCAGAATCCTGGAATGGTCAGGGTTGGAAAAAGACTGTTCCCATCCCCCTGGCACCCTCCATTTGAGGATTTATCAGCATTGATAAGATCCCCCCTCAGTCTTCTCTTCTCCAGACTGAGAAGAAGTCTCCAAGACTCCAATTCCCTCAGCTTTTCCATGTGGGACTTGGCTCTCAAGTGACCCGTTGACTTCCAGGATGAGGATCCACCTCTTTAGAAGATGAACTTGACCGAGGAGCAGCCTCCAGAAGGCCAACGCTCCTCTGGCTTGCAACCCGGAGCGCGTCCAAAGGAGACGCGTCCCTCGCCGACGGCCGGGCTGGCGCCGGGGCAGAGCATCCCTTCGCAGCCCGTTTTACAACCTCCATCTCTCTCTACGTGGGTGACGAGGCGCTGAGAGCCGGGCGGGAGATGGCCGAGCTCCTGCCCTCGACCCGGAGGCTCCGTCGGCACCGCTGCCTTATTTACAGCCACAAAATAAACAACTCGCCAGCTCGGGGGAAAAAGAAAAAACCATGCATGGCATCCTCCTTCCATCCATCCCTCCCTTCCACCGACCTCTCCCCCGCGAAGCGACCGGCAACAGCTTTGTTTAGAAAAGCAAACTGATGGTTTTATGGGTCCCATGAATCTTCCTGGGAAGCCGACGACCCCCGGAGAGGCGGCTCCGAGAAGCTCAGCCGGAGCCGTGAAGCATTGCTTTGCAAAACAAAGGTCGACCCAAGTCGCCGAACACCATTAAAGCCCCGGGCTGGGTGCCAAAGTCCCGGCTTTTAAGCCCGAAGAGCGGAGCTCGAAGCGAATTCTCTCCTAAAAGCTTGGAAGGAGCCGAAATCCCCCAGCTCAGGGAGGTTTTCAGAACAAATTGGGGTGAAAATGCCTCTTTTTCCCCCCCCCCCGCTAGGGATTTTTGAGGGAAATTTGGCCCTTTGAAAGGAAAAGCCAACGATACTGCAGGAGCATCCCAAATATTCCGGCAAAGCCCCGGCGTTGACGCGCAAAGCCAACGGGCTTTAAAAAGATGAGCAAAAAAGAGGGGGGCGAGGGTCAGCGGGGGGGGGGGACAGACGGACACATACGCTTCCCGCGGCGATGTAACCCAAACTCCCGCTTTTCCGGGGCGAGAAAAAGGGTGGAAAATAGTTGAGCTCTCCTAAACCCCGACGTGTTTAACGCGAAGTTCAGCGTGAAACTCGATAATCTGCGAGCGGGGGCTGAGCCCTGGAAGGAGCCAGCGGGGATGAGCCAGGGTCTTGCAAAGGAAGCGAGCGAAACCAATTACCCTAACGAGCAGTGAGGCGTCTTCTTTTTGGAAGGATTTTCGGCTTCGAGCTGCGGATTTTAAATCAATCTCTTCCCAGTAAAGGCCGGGCAGATGAGCGATGTCACCGCTAATGAGCCATTGGCCATTGGTTGAGCCGTGGTACCTGACCACCCGCTCCCAGCCAGGATTTAAGCGCGGTGATGATGGGGATGGCCGCAGTGATGATGGGGACGGCCACCGTGATGATGGGGATGGCCGTGATGATGGTGGGGACGGCCACCGTGATGATGGGGATGGCCATGGTGATGATGGGGATGGCTGCGGTAATGATGGGGATGGCTGTGGTGATGATGGGGATGGCTGCGGTGGTGATGAGGATGGTCACGGTGGTGACGGGGATGGCCACAGTGATGGGGATGACCACAGTGATGGGGATGGCGGCGGTGATGATGGGGACGGCCGCGGTGGTGATGGGGACAGCCGCGGTGATGGGGATGGCTGTGGTGATGATGGGGATGGCCGCAGTGATGGGGATGGCTGCGGTGATGATGGGGATGGCCATGGTGGTGATGGGGACGGCCACAGTGATGGGGATGGCCATGGTGGTGGGGATGACCGCAGTGATGGGGACAGCCATGGTGGTGACGGGGATGGCCATGGTGGTGATGGGGACGGCGTCGGTGATGATGGGGACGGTGGCAGTGATGATGGAGATGGCCGCAGTGATAATGGGGATGGCTGCGGTGATGGGGATGGCCATGGTGATGATGGAGACGGCCGCGGTGATGGCAACGGCCGCAGTGATGATGGGGACGGCCGCGGTGATGATGGGGATGGCCACGATGACGGTGATGGCCGTGGTGATGATGGGGACGGCCATGGTGATGATGGGGACGGTCGCAGTGATGGGAATGGCTGCGGTGATGATGATGGCCACGGTGATGATGGGGATGACCTCGCGGTTAAGCCTCCCCTTTCCCCTTCTGGTTTGACTCCCAAAAGAGCCAGGCCAGCTCCCCGGAATGGGAAAGGCTGGGGTCACTTTGGGGGGTTTTCCTGTCGTTTGTGCCGATTTGTGCCGATTCTCTCCGCCGACTCCAGAGGGAGCCCGGAGTAGCGCTGATGAGGGCTTTACATCCCCGACGGAAAAAGCCATGTGGAGGGGATTAAACACTTCCACCGAGGCCGGGACCAAACTGCCCCGAGACGCACAGGATTTCCTACATCCGCACCCCAAACCGTCCCCCTCCGGCTGCCTCGCTCGGGATCCACCACCCATTTATACCCCATCCCCAACCACGGGTAATTAGAAGCCCCGACCTCGTTAACACAACGCGTTCACCTCCTCGGGACGCTGATTATTTCCCCCCACCACCCACCCCGATAGCAGCAGGAGGGGATGACCCCCACCTTCCTCTTCCTCCCTCCTTCTTCCCGCACAGGGACGAGGTGGGGGGTGACAGCACCACCCCCACCCCCGAATTCTATTTATTACTCGCCGCGATTAATAAGCGAGCAAAAGGGGGGAAGGCGGGAGGGCATCGCTCCCGCCTGTTGCTAATTAGCGCCTCGCTCGGGGGAGGGGAACTCGTTCGCCCACGCCGCTTAATGAATGCGGCGCAACCCTTCGCGTAAGTTCGTTTAACGGGAGAATTAATAGCGGGACGGAGCGGAGGGCGAGCGCCGCTGCTCCATCCCTCTCCCTTCATTCCCAAGAGGGGCTCAAAGGTGATTTAATTACGGGGTAATAAGTGGGGGAGGGAGGGGTGTTGTTGGGTTTTGGGTCTTATTTTTAATTTTTTGGGGGGGCTCGGTGGGGTGGGACCCCCCATCTCTCCCATCGCCGAATAAATGGAACCCGCGGAACCCTTCACCCGGCGCCATCCGCCGATAAATTCCCCCCTCCCGCCCCCAATCTTAATTCAATCTGTAAAGATTAAGGCGGCAA
>VUYV01001037.1:3203-15528 GCA_008711295.1 Anarhynchus alexandrinus | reverse complement strand
AAAAAAGGACAGAGCCTGACCTCAGGCAGGATAGGAGCCATCATACTCAGTGTACACACATTGGCAAACACAGTGTCTCCCATTCTGAATTCAGGTTTTCCCTTACACTGGTTTGTAAGCAAGCAATGTCGCTATAGTACCAAATAATGTGTTCAAAATGCTGAGGTTTCCCAAAAGAAATTGTCCAAAGGACTTGGAATATGATGTAATTTCTTCTCTCAAATAACAGTAATATTTACTAAGGCCACTGAGGTTATGTCTTTACTCCCACCCTAAACATGCCTGGGGAGGTTTCTGGCCACAGAGGCTGTCTGGCATTGAACAGACTGTGTCTACACTAGGAAACATTCTTAACCCCCAAAAGAGGGTAGCCATATACAAACCATTTTGTGTGAATGGTCTCTTGAGAGCATTCATGTTCAAACCATTTCTAGGAATTATTTTAAAGACTGCTAGTTGGCATGGGACAAAATGATACCAGAGAAGACTTTACAAATATACACAGTTGTATTTCAATACCTTCAAAACTTCTCTGCGTTATTCCTCTAGTACAGAGATAACCTTATTGTACTATGGCACTGTTGTCTGTGTTATGTTATGGTGAAATAAATGAAGAGAGATTGAGGAACAGAAAAGAGGAACAGTTTGAAGGCTGAACAACGCAATCGAATTATGAAATTAGTATCATGTATTTTTTGAGGGAGGGTTGTGTTTTCTTTCTTATGAATTGAGTTCTGCTACACTGGGAAGAAACCTGAGATGTATGTAAACATTTCAGGTCCAGATATCTGAAGAGTCATGCATTAATAGCAGGTTTTCCAGAGTTACAGAAATGTTGGATATCAAATTTCAAGAGCTCATATTCAAATAATAGGCATACGTCCAATTGTATGCCCTGGCTGCCTTCTCATAACCACCTTCAAAATTCAAAACTTCAAAAGAAATTGCCTAGATCCACTCTTCAGATTACTGAATTTTTCCTTTATATTTGTAGAATAAAAAGAAGACAGGGAGAAACCTAACCCTAGTCCTACACACTAGCATAACTATGAAGATAACCCTTGCCCTAAACCCTAACCTGAATCTTGACAGTAATTGTAACCATAACCCCAAACCCTAGCCCTAACCCTAACCGTAACAGAAAACCGTAACCCTAACCCAAACTCTGAAGCCTCTCCCTAAACCACTAAACCTAACCCTACATCTTAACTCCAGAACTTTACCTTAACCCTAATCCGAGCCCTAAACATAACCCTTACCCTTATTCTAAACCCTAAGTATAGACCCTAAGCCTAAGCCTGACCCTAACCCTAAAACCTAGCCCTAATCCTAAATCTAAACCTTAACACTAACCTTAAGTCCTAGCCTTAACCTTCTTCACCTCTCTATATAAAACTTTTTTGTTTACAAAGGAATATCAGATTTCTTTTTTCTCCAGTTCAGTTACAGCAGCTCCTCCTGTTTAATGGAAAAATATTTTGTTTTGAACATTGTAAACTATGCACGATACTACAACTTACTGATAATTAATGTTGACTTCAAAGCCCAGATTTTCTAATATTTTAACTGTGCAACTTCCCACACAGAATGTTGCAGGTGCTGAATAATAAACCAGAGGAGGCGAGTCCATACTGAATATATTTTACCAAAGTGTCAGGTACAACATCAGGGTACTAAGCAGACTTCATAATTTTCACACAATCGTGCAAGTAGTTTTACAGCAATGACAACATTAAATGATGTCATTTTATTTACAAAGCTTGAAAATATATTTTTTTAAGTCAGTGCAGTATCTTGATCTAAAAACAAGTTGTAAGTGTCTCTCATAGAGCAATAAATCTGCCTGCTAAAAAAAAGCAATGGCTAAACCCCCACTCCTGTCACATACCTGCATAACTTCATTCACTACAAGATTCATACTGTGGTTTCAGGGACTGTGGACATGTAAAATTAGGTGTTTTCTGTTGAATGCTCTCAGTGGCTGCCATGGTAAAATGCGATTAGCCATACTGCATCAAAGTTTTGAAACCTGCAGCTGACTAACAGGGCTTTCTTTAGGACCTGACTCTCTTCCACACGATGGTTAGGGCAATCTTGTAAGAACTTTTCAGTGCTGTACTCGTGTGCTCTAGATTAAACACAATCTTGTTCAAATAAAATTAAGGATGTGATGTAGAGGCTGGAGATTACTGGGTAGGTTCTTTGGTCACCAGCAAACATCAGCCCAGATGATCTCATTAGCAAATCCTTCAGTATTTTTGGGAGTTCAGCTTAATTGATAAAACAGACTACAAGAAAAGAACAGCGCATGTTATTCAGTATCTGACGACCCAAAGCAAAAGATCATGACATTCCAGTCTCAAACACATAAATTGTTTCCTTTTTCCAAATTGTATTCTTTTTTTTTATCTATTGGGTGTGAACATGGTATAGGCATCAACATTTATGTAAATGGTATGAATATTTCTTGAAAAACTTAAGAAGTAGCTACACGTAGGTAAAGAAAGAGAAAAGTGTATCATCACTTTTGCTCTTTACCCAGTGAAAGAGACTGATGAACATCAAGCCCAGCATTTTCTCTTATCTGGTAAGGTTTATTATTTTGTGGTCTGAAACCCTTATGGTTTGTCGACTGAAAAGTAGATGTCTATTTTAGAAAGTAGTAATTTACACCAGAAAAATTAAAGCAAGGGCTTTCTTTACTGTTGTCCATTTGCCATTTTTAAATGTTTTCTCAATTCAAGAAGGCTGAATGTTAATTATCCCGATGATTTCTTCTGGACTGCTATAGTAAATCACTTGCTGAAGTCATTTGCTGGATCTAGGGTTAGGGAGTTAGTTCAGTGTCTTTTAAATTATCTATAATGTACATATTACTTTTCAGCTGTGTTTCTGACAAAGGAAATACTAATATTTCCACTTTACTGAGACACAGCAATTACTATGAAGAACTTTTGTAAAAACAGTAATAGGTTCTGGACTCCTGATAGTCTAGAGTGATTGAGGTCAGAAGGGATCTCTGGAGGCCATCTGCTCCAACCCTCCTACTTAAGCAGAGACACCTGGAGGCAGTTGCCCAGGACCATGTCCAGATGACTTTTGAATATCTCCAAGGAGGGAGATTCCACAACTTCTCTGAGCAATCTGTTCCAGTACTTGGTCACCTTCATAGGGGGGAAGTGTTTCCCGATGGTCAGAGTGAACCTCCTGTGTTTCAATTTGTGCCCATTGCCTCTTGTCCTGTCACTAGACACCACTGAAAAGAGCCTGGCTTCACCTTCTTTGTACCATCCCTTCAGTAATTCAATCACTTATTAATTCTGCCTGCATTGCCTCTGTGGCAGGAGGGGTGGAGTGCAGGTTGGGGGTGTAAAATGTTCCTGCCCACCTCCAGTGTTACTTGTATACACACATCACCCCTGGAGCCCCAGGGATTTGGTTATGTGGGGAAATCAAATGCCCAGGTTAAGGGAAGATGTGGGTCAATGTGCATCTTTATTTTCCAATATTTGTTCAGAATCTAATCCATCCTGGGCCTATGTTGACCTGTTATTGACAGAGTTGTTCCATCCAGACAGAAAGATAATTGAAAAGAATGTGCAATTAACCCTACATGCAGGAGGAAATCAGCCTGCCTGGCCTCAGGTTGGTCCTAATTGGGATTATAATAATCAAACAGATAGAAGTAATTGCCAAACAGTGGTTAGAAATGTGATATATGTGATTAGAGTTTGCAGGGAGATAAAAGTATATTGAACTAATGTACAGGAATGCAGACAGAGGCCAGAGGAACACCCCAGTGACTATTGAGGAGGATTGCAACAGGCTCCAGAATTTTAATATTGATTTGACAGCAAGTGTGTTTCTGGACCAAGCTACCTCTGACATGACAGATTCATAGAATAATGGAATGGTTAGAGTTGGAAGGGACCTCAAAGACCATCTAGTTCACACTCCCCTGCCTTGGGCAGGGATACATTCCACTAGACCAGGTTGCTCAAAGCCCCATCCAACCTGGCCCTGGACACTTCCAGGGATGGGGCACCAACAAGTTCTCTGAGCAACCAGTTCCAGTGTCTCACCAATCTCACAGTAAAAAATTTCTTCCTAATATCTGACCTAAATCTACCTGTTTTCAGTTTAAAACCATTACCCCTCATCCTATCACTACACTCCCTGATCAAGAGTCCCTCCCCATCTTTACTGTAGGCCCTCTTTAAAGTACTGGAAGGCTGCTATACAGTCTCTCTGGAGCCTTCTCTTCTCCAGGCTGAACAACCCCAATTCTCTCAGCCTGACTTCACAGGAGAGGTGCTCCAGCCCTCTGATCATCTTCGTGTCCCTCCTCTGGACTCACTCGAACAGGTCCATGTCCTTCTTATGTTGTTATATCTGCAACTATTTTAAGGATCACATGCTGGGGTGGCAAGGAGAAAATTTGAAAGGTATCATATTACCTGGAGGTTCCGTACTTGTACAATATGTAGACAATTTGTTATTTGCCAGCAAGACATACAAAGATTGCTTGAAAGATACTATTTGCCTATGTACTGCTCTAGCAGAAAAAGATCACCATGCATATCTCTCTAAACTTCAGCTGTGCCAGCAGGAAGTAAAATACTTAGGATTTATGTTAACAGAAGGACAAAGATTAACAGACCCAGAACAGGTCCAGGCTATTGTAGAAATACCTTGACTGGTAACAAAGACAACTGCAAGGATTTGGGGGTGTAGTAGGATATTGCAGACCCAGGATCCCCCGGCTAAGGGTTTTGAGTAAACCATTGACAAAAAATACCAATGCAGAGAAAGTGGAGCCTATACGGTGGGGTCCAGAGAGAGAAAAGGCTTTCCAAGCTAGAAAAGGAGCTTTAAATTCTGCTCCAGCACCGGGATTGCCAGATTACTCCTAGACTTTTGAATTATTTATGGATGAAAACAAAGGAGCAGCCAGTAGCCAGCAGAGTCCTCGCTCAAAAGCTGGGTCCACACCGCCACCCTGTGGGTTATCACTCAACTGGATCCTGCAGCGACAGGAAATAATTCCTGTGTTAGACCGGTAACAGCAACTATCATAAAAAGGAGCAGATCATTAGTTCTGGGTCACCTAACAACCATGTATGTCCCACATGGAGTAGAACCAATTCTTAAGCAACGTGCTACACAAGCATCGTCCCCACAAAAAGCACATTGCTATAAATTAACAATATTGAATGCAGACAATATTACTTTTAAAAGATGTAATGTTTTGGATCCAGCAACCTTGCTGTCTGTTCCCCCCCAGTGGTAAGACTGTGAACCAGACTGAGAGAATCTGAGGAATACATATGGCAGTTAACAGGATTGTGAGTTCTTGTCCCACATGTTGGAAGTTTTCCTATGCAAAACCCAAACAGGATGTTGGAGGACAACCATGGGATTTCCCATTCCAAAGACTTTAAATTGAGTATGCTGACATGCCTCTCATGACTTAAGGAGACTTAAGCGCCTGCTGGTAATGGTGGACCAACTCTGAGGATGGGTAGAAGCTTTTACTCAAAAATTACTCAAACATGTATTCAGGTAGGTTTGAAATGGCCTAAAGTTTAAGGAATAGTACTATGGGATTTGGGGATATTGGAAATACCCCTCATCAGCCTCTAGGGTTGTCACCAGCACAAAGTGTTTGGCAAGCATTTAGCTGTATCTGGGACCTTTGTCCCTACTAGGACCAACCTCTTAGATGAAGATTAACGGGTTACCAAATTTGTATTGGGGATACAATAACATTCACAATAAGGCTTCAAAATTCAAAGGGATCATGTTCAGTGGTACCAACCCACCCCTCCAGAGATACAGGTACCTGTTTTGCAGCCAGAGGATAAGTTTAAATAAAAGTATTTTTCTGTAAATCTAAACCAGAACCCAGGTGGGAGGGGGCATATACTGTCTTATTAAGTTCTTACTTTGCTATAAAGGTTACAAGAAAAGAAGCCTGGATCCACCACTCACATGTTAAATGGCTACCTTAGGATCATTTAGTAGATGAACAATGACCAATGATGGAAAAATCTACCACAATCGCTACTGTGGAGACTGAAACCATTTGAATTTCCAAGTTACGAATTCACATCATTTCTGTTTCCTTTCCAGGTCTACTTGGACGTGGGACTCCTCAGCCGCCTCGTCAAGCACACTATTTGAGATTGTTATTAAGGGGTTTAGCCCTCTTGGTTACTGGTGAAGTTATTAACATTCGCTGTGCTTATTGCCAGAGTAGCCCAGTCCAGGGTGAGCCTGGTGGTCCCTCCTCTGGACTCACCACTCCTTAAGAAGCATGAAACACACTCCTTAACAGGTTTATCCTGGTGGGAAGGAAAGGGTTTGATTTTCACACAGGGTAGCAGCAGGTGTGAATGATTGAATTCACGACTGTGCACCTCAATGGTAAAATGAGTTCCTATTTTTTTTTCTATTTTATCTTTTCCCGTGCATCACCTACTTAACCTTGCAAAATATAAATTGAAACCTGCTGCTTTCTGTTATGTCAGTCCCAGATTCTTTAAAGCAGGTGTGCAACTTTACAGATGGAAATGCTGCTGTAAAATGTTGTTTCCGGGGCCAGAACTACTGTCATTCTCCTTTTCTAAGTAAAATTCCATGCTATTTACAGTAGGTGAAAAAGAAAAATAATTATATTGTTTCTGATTGAAAAAGTCCACTTTCAAGGTAGCATAAAAATTAACAAAACAAAAAATTCTCTTCGAGACCAAAATAAGCTCTTAAATCCAGATCAAGAAGGCTTTTAAATTCATTCACTGATTTTTCTCTACAAGCAGAAATTACAGAGGTAGACAGTCTCCTGAGATATATTGGGATGTTTTTACTCAAAGGTACACTGTTTTAAGAATGTATATCAAGCATGCAGTTCTAGTAATAAAGGAAAATGGGTCCTGAGATATTCAAAAAACCCAGCAAAACAATCTGGAATAATTTGAGATTATTCTTGCTATCTACTTAACTTGGAGAACACTTGACACAAGAATAAATACCAACAACACCACCATCTGCTGAAAAATTTAGCTGCAATTGCTATATTCAAAAACTGTTGCACTGCAAGTCACAAGAGTTGCATTATCACGATTATAGGAATGTCATCAGGATCTATACCCAAACCTTTGCTGCGCTTCATAACTCTCCACAGTTGAAGATAGCTGTAAAACACTGCATCACTGTATTGTTCACATTTGACCAGGAAAGTGGTAAAAGAAATAGGGAATCAGGATTTCAAGACTAAATACACAGAGCACAAAAAAAAAAGTCATAGTCTGCCACATAACGTATAGCAAAAGCCTGTTGTGACCAAAAACCTGCAGTTTTCACACTGGAAAACTTTACTGTCTATCTATTAGAATTGAAGCTGCTTTGTTCACTCAGTTTTTCTTCATGTGCTAGTGCTTTGTTCACAGTAACAGCGAGGCCCCAGAGGAATACGTACTGGAAATTTTTAGGGTTGCATTATCTCTGAGGTACATCAACTTGCTCTTGAAGGCAACAGTCCTAAGTACATGTAATATCAATTTTGTGACTAACTCCTGCAAAATCAGGGAAATGCTTCTGTGTTCATAAAAGAAAAAAAGAAATCAAGAAAAAAAGGGAAGATAAATACAGAAGTGTTACCAAATGAATGCTTTTGGAGAGAGAAGCTTTTCATAAAATGTCTTTAACAAATGTTCAGGACTTTGAAAGCCGGTGGCTTTCAGTATGCAAAGCCACTGAAACCATTTTATTGGCTAATTTCTTAGCTTGTAAAAGTGCACTTTCAGTGAAAAGCAACAGATGACCAATTTGTCAGCCTGCAGAAATCCATCACAAGCTTGTAAAAGTTGTCCACTTTGTGATGATTGATGGACTCAGACATGTTGGTTACAGAGAAGCAAAGTAGGCATTCAAGTCAGGGCAAAAGGAGCGAGTGATAAAGATATAAAGTTAAATCATGGCATCTGATGAAGGATGTACTCCACTTCCCCTTGGCTACCACTTCATTATTATTCAATTATTTCACCACTCCTTATATTTGTATATATACTATTTGTATATATACTGTCCTGTTTCATATTTCGTATTGCATAAATTGGAAAGGAATTAACTTTGAAAAAAGGAAATGCAGTTTGGAAATCCAACACTTTTAAACCCATGTAGCCTGTCCTTTCTTTTCCTGTAATCAGAGAATCACAGAATCACAGAATGATCCGTGTTGGAAGGGACCTTAGGAGACCAGTTAGTCCAACCCCCCTACCAAAGTAGGGTCGCCCAGAGCAGGTTGCACAGGACAGCATCTAGGCGGGTTTGAATATCTCCAGAGAAGGAGATTACACGGCCTCTCTGGGCAGCCTGTGCCAGTGCTCTGCCACCCTCAAAGGAAAGAAGTTTTTCCTCATGTTTAGATGGAATTTCCTGTGTTCCAGGTTGTGCCCATTGCCCCTTGTCCTGTCTCTGGGCACCATTGAAAAGAGTCTGGCCCCATCCTCCTGACACCAGCCCTTTAGATATCTATAAGCATTGATGAGATCCCCTCTCAGTCTTCTCCAGGCTGAACAGACTCAGGTCTCTCAGCCTTTCCTTGTAAGAGAGGTGCTCCAGTCACTCAATCATATTTGTATCTTTCCACTGGACTCTCTCCAGCAGTTCCCTGTCTTTCTTGAACTGGAGAGCCCAGAACCAGACACAGTACTCCAGATGTGGCCTCACCAGGGCAAAGCAATACCCAACTGTTGTCACTATTAAATAGTGCTAAATAATGAATTGCAATGTGCAAGCCAAACTTTAACAATTATCCCAAAACGATACATCTAATGGGTAACCCAGGATACCTCTTAAATCACTCATCTGTGTATTCTTGCCTAAAAATAGGAAATGTCTCTCCTAAATCCTCTGCCTTTTCAGTATTATTCAACTAATTATATACACTCTCTGTATAAACGACCCATAAACTGTAATTCTATAGGAGCTTCCTAATGTGAGCACAATAATCACACTTTTTTTTTTTTCAGATAAACTCTCTACTGCTACCACTTTTAGGAAATTATTTTCAGAGTATATCATAATATGATTCTAAGGCTGTATATTATGTTGACAACAGAAAAAAACTGAGCAATGTATACAATGAACAGGTGGCAGTAAGGATTTTGGAAAATTTTACTGATGAAAGGTGAAGTCTTTATCATAGCTGACTAGTCATCAGACTAAAATAATTGAAAATGTTGCTTACTCAAAGGAAATTGGCAATATTCAGAGAAAGTAGAAAACAAGACAGAGCAGAGTACAAGTAAATTGAATTAAACTGATTGCTTGAAGAGTGATAGAATGGTATTCATCCAGGTACGGGTCCTGTAGTTGAAGGTACTTGAACAACTTCTGTGGTATGTATAGCTCCTTTGGCTTGAAGTACCTTAAAAGTTCTACATTTCTGAAGAAGAAGAGGTCTCAGTCTAATTAGAGAAAGAGAAATAAAGACGGAAAGCACCCATGACTGCATCATGTGATGCTGAAGTGTCCTCCCCAGTAAATCCTCAGCTGGTATGCCTTTCCAAGTCAAGTTACTGTGCTTAGGATTAAGTAAGCATGGGAAACAAAAATTTTAAGTTAAAAAAAGAAGGGTGAATCTCATAAAATGCATAGGCACTATATTTTAAATTGCATTTCCATACCTTGATGTGCTGGGAAAAAAACCACATGCATTTTTACTCTCTCTGCCAAATTCTCTTTGTGCCACAAAGCACAGTTTTCATGACATTTCAGGCTGGCATGAAGAAATAGCTTTGCATCTGGTTACCCTTTCAAGGAGATCAAGTCTCATCTGTCTGCCTTCTCAGGGAGTAAAAAACATAATTCTAAATATTTTTATTTTCCCCAGATGTATCATCCCCAAAACTTCAGGAAACAATGTAAAATACTAACTGAGACTTCCTGACTGCGTAGAAGCAACCTTGATCTGTCAGACCATATGGAAGGAATGTCTGCAGGACACTGAATAAAATGAGCTGTAGTAAACTCAAAGTCAGCCTAGCCTAAAAGAGATTTATATGACATACATGAAACTAATTGCATTTATTCTTCTCAAACTTTGCTTAACATGTGTTTATGGTTTTGCCCATGTTTTTTGTTCATGTTTGCAGTGTTTGTAGCCTTACATGTCTCTTATTTTCAAGGAATATTGCTTGTGAAGGTTTTGAAGCCTGAAGTTTCACTCTTTGGGAAGCAATTATGAAAAAGAATGCAGACATCAAAAATATCCTGTGTTTGGTTTTCAGTGATGTCTTAGTCCAACAAAAACATAACTTTTTCCTAACAACCTGACCTTGCTAACTACAAATGTGGAGAATAATTTTATGCTGGTGTCATTCCGCTGGACATCTTAAATGCTGAAATATCTGTAAACACTTATGTCAGAAAAAGGAATGGATTGACTCTCTGCCTTCTAACACAGTGCTGGAGAAGACTCAGGAGCCTCAAGGGACTTATAGCCATCCAGAGGCATGGAACAAACAACAGCAAATGAACCACAAGCACAAAAGTGAAGTACATTGAACCACTGTTACAACACAGCAGGTTAACAACCTTGTTTCAAGAGGCTTCTCCTTCTTCAGTTGAGGACTCTCAAATGGAACCAGACTCCTCCGGAGGTTTTGTGTTTATCTGGAGTATTGAATAAATCTGTTTTCTTGTGACATGAGTCGTTTCAAAACAGTGGCCTTGACTTTTGTATCATTGTCAGTTACTCACATTTTTAAGTTTCCTATTTGCTCTGCATTGAAAATAATAGTACTTATGAATCATTTGAATCACAAAAAATAGGCAGATATGATAGTCCATAAAGATGAAAACTGGTTTGAGATGTTAAAAAAATGAAAAAAAAAAACCCAAAGTGAAAACAGATTGTCGTGTGAATAATACAACATGGAATTTATCATTTACACAACAAAAAGACTTCGCATATTTAGCTCCATTATAGTATAATGGACAACAGACTGGTGTTGACACCCATCAGATGCTCTAACTCAAATCAGTAATTATTTAACATGAGGAGTAAACAGATGATCACAGAGATCTGAGGCTAAAAAGGGAGTTGGTTCAGCAACAACCTCTGCACAGTGACTTGTTCTTCTTTCCGTACTCCTCATACACCAATAATCAGGGAGCTGCACTGGTTCCCAAGTATGACATACCTTAAAAAGTAATCACTGCCTGGAAAACACATACATTTCCAGAAATAAAGCAGATAATATATAGGTCCTCTTTGGATCAGTCAAATACAAGTGATGCAAACTGAAAGCATCCTTGCGTGCAACCTGAGGATCTATTTTACAACAAAGTCGCCTACCTCTTGCATAGCCTCTTCCCTCTGCAGAAAGTGCTTTATCGAGCAAGGAAACACCATTAGAACCATTTTACCACTGAGGAAATGGAGATCTAGAAAAGTTGCCTCACAAGCTAATGGGGCAAATCCCTCAGAGAACAGGTTTCAGTCTGGTGCTTTAACCCTGAGGCCTTACTGCTTTGTCATTGTCAATGTACTATTGCGTTACTCCTGCACAGCTTTCAGCTAGTCTGTTACTGTATGAAAAGCACCTACATAGCTTTCTTCTTTTCAGAGAACAGACTGTTAGCACTACAAAAAGGACCTGCAAGCCCACCTCATGTGAACTTGTCTCATCATGAGAGTTGTGTTCATCTTTACTTTGATAGGTTGAATAAATAGATGATGTGCATTGCTCTAATCCCAATACATAGAGTAATGGAGAGAAAGACAGAGTAAGAGGTGCAAAAGAATTAAGAACATGATGGAAAAAATTGGTGGGTTTGAGATATGTATTTAGTTATGTTGAAAAAATAACTGGGGGAAAAAAGGCAGAGTTTCATACACTCTTGTAGATGCTTGAATAGTTTTGTCATGGATGGTATCAACACAGGGCAAGACTGTTCATATCACCAAGCACCCCAGAAAGGTTTTCCTCACCAATTTGCACGTGTCCACCATCCTCATGCAACCTGCATTGCCTCTTCAGGCCAGGCTGCAGTTTCTCAATGACCTTCTTGTGCTTTTTATAGTAACGATTGCTCTCTCAAAAGTAGACCACATTGAACAATGCCCAATCTATGGTTTTCAAGGTATGCTTCCTTTCAGCAATATAACCTGCAATTTGATATCTTTTTGTAGGCATTTCAACTACTTATCTGAGAAGACTGAGTACAAAAGAGACAAGGGTTACACAAAATGCAAGGAAACATTTGAGGTCTTTCTTTTCCATAAACCAAAAAAGAGGAAAAGGAGTCAGAGAAAGAA
>VUYV01001035.1:0-24694 GCA_008711295.1 Anarhynchus alexandrinus | reverse complement strand
TGTAAGAATGATGAGGGGCTGTGTATGGGATGACTTCTGTGCAGTACACACACCAGCACAAGCAGTATGTAGGTGGTAGGCTCAAGATAATAAAAACTGGTGTAAAAGTGATTCTGTGCAGAAAAGCATGAATATAAAAAATATTTATCCTCAACAGGTCTGATATTTTGAGGCATTCCTGCTTTATTGCCAAAATCAGTGTTTGTTCCTTTTTATTTGCCTCATTACAGTGTTGGTAAAAATATGAACAGGTAGACAGGTTTTTAAGTCTTTCCCTTGTCTAATCATTGGCATTACTTAGTGAGTTCTACTTTCAAACCTCTTTGAAGGTTATTAGACATCATTCTTGAGACACATTTACTGAGAACTGGGAGCTATAAAGGACAAATTATCTCACCAAATCTTTGCCTGGGTAGTGGAATAATAAAAGACACTTTGCCTTCAGATCCTATACTGAGTTTTGTGTTTCTTTGTTCTTTCATCTAGAAACCATTTAGAAAAAATAAAATTGGAGCTCTGTATCTGAAGTCTTCTGTAATTCTAGGATCACATCTTAAGAGTTGGGGTTGTAGTAGATACATACATATCTGTTGTAGCGAACCATTTTGCTGAAATAATCTAGCATCTTCCTTTTACCTTGAGGATCATAGAAAGCAATGTAGTTTTCACCAGAATATGAGGTACGGTTTTTGCTTCTGAGGATGAAAAGTATGATTATTAAATATGGTCATTAAATAATACCTTTTTTTGGCCTATACATTTCAAAGGTTGCAGGAGTGAATTTAAATTGAGAATATTCACAGTAATTGTAACATGATGATGCTAATAAGGAATGTTGTAATGTCTTTTAATATATATAAAAAGTGTAACAATACTGTGAGCATTCACCTGCCTGGGAAAATTTTAGCATGTGAAAAGGAAGGAAGGTAAGGAAAAAAGGGAGTTGGAAGTGTTACAAGAGAGGTTGGATGCTGTACAATAAGAGCTATAAAATATCTTTAAATAAGAAGGATGTAGTTTTTACTGTAAAGATAACGTATTTAAGCAACCCAGTTTAAAAATAACGTGACTTGTCTTACCAGAACTATGATATTTATGAGTTTCTGGTGCTTTTTAATGGGAAAATCTTTTCATTCAGTCCAACTTTACATCATCAGATGCGTCCTCTCCCGGAAAAAGTCATTAAAATAGTAACTCCTGCTGAGGGAGAAAATAGACCCGTATGTTGTTGAGGGAGAGTAAAAAGGTCAAAGGTGTTTCTTGAAATGTTATGGCAATTTCTCCTTTATACTTGCTGTGTACTCTTCTGTTGAAAATTACATGCTTGTGATCTGAGATGTAAGTAATCCGTTTTAAGACTGTGAGAGCCCATTATGATCCTCTAGTTTGATCTTTTGAATAACACAGTCCTTTGAATTTCACTGAATAATTTTTCAAATTCTGATGGAGTTTCTTCTTATCTTATAGAAGGAAACTCATTCTAGTCTAGAAGATTTAAAGTGGTGGAGAATCCATTGTTCTAAATAAGTTGTTCTACCAAGTATGTATCTCTAGTGTTAAAAAATTGCTCCTATCTTATCTGAATTTATTTAGCTTCTACTTCCAGGCTGTACATCTTGTTATACCTTTGTCTCGTAAATTTAGAATCTTCCATCATCAGAAATTTTCTGTTCATATTTATATTGTCTTCCTTCTTACACCGCTTGTACTGTATCATCTTTACCAAGCTTAAACTATAAAGATTACTACTATTAAACTACTAGATTAAATTAAAAAGACTGCAGCTTTTCGATCTTTCACTGTACTTCAGGCTTCCCAAATCCAGAATAATTATTTGAGCTCTTCCTGGAACTCTTCTCATTTCTTCAGTATCCATTTGAAAGTGAGACATGACAGCTGTTTCCCAGTAATTGTCTCAACTGTGTCAATAACAAGGTAAATAAAAACTCCAGTCCAAACACGCACATCCCACATATATGTTCAGGGATTGCATCTATTCTTTTCTCCATGATTTTACTCTGGGAATTCTAGTTCATTAACCGCTATAGATCTCAAAATCCTGTCTGAGTATGATTTTCCAAAATACGGGTATTCATCATAAAATCTGTGACCAGCGTTCCTAGTTCCTCATCGTAAGATATTAAAATGTATTTATTTAAAAGGTCCACCTTACTCTGTAATCTGGTATACATGTAGCACTGTCTGCTCCCTACTTCTGTTCATCATTCCACCATTTTTGTATCAACTGCATGTTTTTGCTAACATGAATGTACAGTTTCCCCTGGATAAATGAATATTGGATAGTAATTGGGCCAGATCTTTGCACTAGCCCACTAGAAATTCCTCTTTGCAGAGTTGTTCTCAATAAACAGCTGTTTTCTGAGATTTGCCAGTGAACTAGTTCTTCAAATGATTAGTATGTGGTACAAGGAATTTTGTATAGTGCCAATTTTTAATCTGAATGTTGTGCAGACAAATGCCCTTACAGAAGTTGTATTATGTCAACACACTTTCCTCTGTGAACTGAACTTGTCACCTCATCAGAAGTTTTGACAAGATCTGCTTTCCATAAAACTGTGCTGATTGGCACTAATTATGCTACTATCCTTTAATTCTTAGTACTTTTACGTTGCATCAGCTTTTCTGTGACTTTGCCCAGAAAAGACGTTCAGCTAACCAAACTGTAATTATTTGGGTCATCATGTCTACCCTTTACAAAATATGTTACAATAGATAATTACAGGATTTTTTTTTCCCTTTGCATTGTGTTTTATAAACATAGCCTTAGATCTCCAAGCAGAAGGGAAAGTGCAGTTTTGTGTAGCATGTCCTTGAAAAGGACTCAGATTTGCAGGCCCCGGAACAGACTGTCCTACACGGGACAGAGTACCTGCAATACACATGGAGAGGCTGAATATTGCTTACTTTTCACATGACAGACTGCATACTGATGATGCTACTGGAAAGGTTACAGCCTCCTTAAACTCTTCTCTGCTCCATTAAGTCGCCCCGTATCTCAGATAATCTCTTGCAGTGGTAAGTTTTTAAAACCTCTGTCACAGTTCAGTTTTGTTATCCCAGTCCTGTCTGTTATGGCAGCACATCCCAGAGACACCATGAAGATAGGTGAAAATCACTGCGTAGAATGCGTTGCTTTCAATGATGAAGGATCAGATCAACTTAAATGTGTTTAGAAAATGCACCATAGAATATTTATTGATTCTGGATCTTTAGTTCTCAATCTCCTGATCCTTATGCAGCTATAATCTCAGGGCCAGATCCTCAGCTGAGGTACAGCGGTGTCAACAGGCAACACTCTGGTGAATGACATGATGCCACTATGATTTCTACTGCAGCTGAGCAGTCATCTTCATTCTGAAATGGCATTAACACAGTATTTTGCTTTTATTCCCGCAGAACAGCTACAAGAGTCGCATGGCATTACCAAAACTTTTCTGATGTCTTTAAATTCAAGCATTTACTATGCATTTGGAGTGTTTCCAATCTTTTTCAGATTAATACATCAAGAGCCTTGTATAGTCATACTGAACAACAAAAAACAGGAAAGTGGCACAATCAGAAAAAAAAACACTTCAGAAAAAATATCTAATATTTTCATGCCTACTTTTGCCCCTTCAGTGGTACACTTTTAGGGAACAAAGCTTAATTTCCCCACTTTACAAACCCAGCCTTCTCTTGTGCAATAAATGAGGTTGGCATATATAAAGGGAGTAGCTATGATTTGTAATGTTATTTTCCCAGGTAATCAGATATACATTTTGTTGCCATCTTGATCTTAGAGAATAATTGGAGGACAAAGTGTTCTTGAAATGTGCCAGCAAAAATATTCTATTGGAGGTCCTTTTATTTTGAAATTCCACTGCAATCCACTGAAAATCAACAAAACTTTGTATATGCAGGGATTGAAATACAATAACCCTGGTTTCTGTGTGGAAGAAGAAAAGTGTAAACAAAATCTATTTGATTATCCAGATTTATAGAAAGTGTATTAAAATGTATAAGAGGTATAAATAAATGTGGGAGAAGGTAAAATGTGATCTGCCTATTATGCTACAATTGAGAATTCATAGCAGATGTCACCTTGAGCAACTGCTAGACCATGTTCATGCACATGTACACATACAAAGCTTAATCAAGTTATTTTTACTGATACAGTTACTTCCAATTAAGACTTTTCATTGGAATTACATGAAATAACATGGAATATCTTATAACTTATTAACTTAGAGCTTATATAAACTATAAAAAGTAGTTTTCATTGCACTGCAAAGAATCTATGAATCGTCGTTTCTGGTTCAGAATTCTCATAAGGAGAGTTTTTCTTAGGAATTTTCTAATGCTTATTGCTATTAGGAATTGAACAGGTCACTTTCATCAGACGTTTCTGTAAGTTTGATAAAATCAAGAAGGAAAAAAAAGATTATAAAAACTGCCATCTGTTCTGGAGACAATATATTCATATTTGATTTCATGTCCCGGGAAAAGCTCAGATGTTGTGCTTTTCAAAATGTTATTGTATTGGTTTGCAAATTCCTTGAAATAGGTTTGAGGTGTTTTCTTTTTTAAGTGAACCCAGTAAACACTAATTTAGAAATTTTTCTATTTACCTGTCATATTTGTTGGTACAATTAATCTTCCGGTCTCAAACAGCATTGATTTATCCGTGATCTGTGAACAGCATATGTATTATCTGTGTATTTTATTATTATCTGTGAACAGTATATGTATTTCTGTGATCTGGGCCAAAGTAACTTGAAGGTGAATTGAGTTTGATAAGTTTGAAGCATAATGATTCCCCTCCCAAGCTATGGAAATTTGTGATTATCAGCTAAAGAATCCACTTCAGCTTTCTGAATGTGATATGCAATTTTTGTTTAGCTTATTCATTATAAAACACCGTAACACATGTAGTGGAGAAATTAAATTTCTAAATTATAAAATGTCTACAAGTCCTTGAATTTCAAGTTTTAAAATAAGTGTATCATACCGGTCAGTCATGAGAGAGGTTCTAATTAATTCACACTTTAGGCTCAGACCTACTTGCCAATTACTCAGTCTATAGGTTAAGTTTGCCTTCCATAGAGAATTAGTCTGCAGTTAGTAGTGCTTATATGTGGCCAGAGGCTCTTGTGAGTCCTTAGCAGTAGACCTCAATGCGATGTCTGACTTCATGTAAGTGTGCTTTGCATTTGAAATGGATGGTTTCCTGTTTGGAAGACAACTGTTCAACTCAGAAAGCCAAACAGTCTCATCCTGGGCAACACTGTAGGACTAGATTCAGTTTGTATCACCTGACACTGTACCTCTCTGTTCTCCATGGAAACTGTCTGACTAAATATTATTACTGTATGCTATATCAATCTGCTTTTTTTATACGTACTATTAATGTATTAGCCTTCCATCATGGTCTGTTGAAAATGATAATGTTTTGTCTGCAAACAGCATCAAAGAGCCATGTGTTCATGTGGTGATGAGGTGATACATGAATTTTATTTTTGTTCTTTTTTTGGCTTTTATTTTTGTTCTTTAGTTTTACTCAGCTTCCTTTTACTATTTTGTCATTTGATTGTGCTGCAAACCCCAGGGCTATGTAATTAGAAAATCTGTCCCAGTTTAAACAGAGTTCCAGTTATGATTACTGGAACATAAAACCACCTCGCTATCTAAAACTAGGTTCCCAAAATTAGAGGTAACTCTTGGAAAATTGCTAATTTATCACTTGTGTTTCAAATATCTTTTAATTTCAGTATTCTTGATGATTACTTTGAAAGCATCAGCTGCAGTTTTGGACACTTGGTACACAGCCAATTAGTCTCTGTTAATTAAGGAAGGGTAAATAGGACACACAAATAAAAAGGGTCGTAACAGTCCCCATTATCTTGCTGGTGAAACTGCAGAGAGAGAAGAGGAACCATAAGTCTACAACATTTTGCTTACTGAATAACTAGATCTAGTATTTGGGAAAACTCCTCTTCTCTTCAGATAAAGCAAAAATGCTAATCTGTAGTTCAATGAATAAAGGATTTGTTGAAAAGTTCTTTTTAAAGACAAGTGTTTCCTGGGTCTGAAAATATTATTAAATTTAATCCAGATATTCTGTAGGATCTCAGACCTCTATAGTGCATGTTTTAAAGCAGTTTCTGAGGGACTGACAGTGAATATAAGCTATTTGGGTTTTTAGCTATTGATATCATCCTGTTTGTGAAGAAACTTGAACTCCTTGAGAGCTCTGTTGATCAAAGTCTGGTTACAGTTGTCGTGTTACAGTTATCATATTCATGTACAATTATTTGGGAAATATTCATCTGGAGGTAGATTAAGCAATGACACTGCATATACTTCTGTTTAAAATTGCTCACAATATGTATGTTTTCAGGCAGGCAGCTATAGTGGAAAACAGATACTTATTTCTTTATTTGAATTTGCTTTTTAGACTGAATAACTAAGTTTTATGTCACAGTGTTTTCTCTCAGTCCCCTTTCCTTTCCTTATTTAATTGTTTCCCAGTTCCAAATGAAGGTGAAAGCAAAACAGTCTTTATCAATATTTTTATTATTTTCCTTTGTGTCTCCAAAAGATAAATGAACAGAAACATTAACAATGTAGCATAAAGAAACAACACATATTGAGATCCTAACTTTAAAGATTTTGGTACTGTAGTAAAAAGTAGGTGAAATTGGGGACTTAAAGCTAGAGCAAGCAACAGAAAATTCACCATGCATAAAGTATTGTGTGTCAACGCAGAAAAGAGACTGAAGATTCTTCTGATAGAAGATATTTCAGAGACTTGACAGCATTATGAAGTAATAGGTGTGAAGGAATTGAAAGTTAATTAGGATAGCATGTTTTTTCTTCCTCTGATTTCAGTAATATCTGCTTAACCACTTCAGACGAAAGGTGAAGGCTAATCATGTCTCTTGACTCCATATCTAAGGATAGGAAAACATATCAGACAGTTTTGAGGGAAGAATAGAATAAAAGCACGTAGAAAATAAAAGCAAAGGACAGATTGCAAATAGTTGGGAAAAATCGGTATATCAACGGGCAGTTTTTTCACTGGTACAAAGTTAAGGAATTTTTTCCTTACTTTTATTCCTTTCCATATATTTATTGTGTTTGGGATCAGGTTCTAGCTGTTGGAATGAGTTTTATCATATTTTGCTATATTTTTGTATCATAGGCTGAATTATATTTCAATTTTGGGAGGTGGGAAGGGGAAGTACAAAGAAAGTGAATAAGTGAAACACCCTCAGTGCTCATTTTGAGTGAGAGGTCCTTATTCTTGAGCTTATCTGTTATCCAATTTCTGAAGACAATCTACAGGGATGGAGACTTGTTCCTTTTACTGAGTCTTGGGTAGAATAGAGGGAAGGAATTCAGCCGCCTTTAACTTCATTTTTTACATTCAGTGGAAAGTGAGGGCAAAGAGAAAGAACAGTCATGTCAGGGTAGGGCTCCCTTTTTACAGAGTGACTTCCCGTTTTTCAGCTTTTGAGATGCAATTACTCAAATATGTAATTCCATGATGTACATGCAACTTAATAACTTGACAATGTTATGATTCCAAATAGTTTTGGTACCAAGAAAAGTAATTTTTCTTTTCCATTTTTATTTGATTTTAATAAGATGACAAGCCTGTTTAATTGTAATCTCTTTTTCTAAGAGCCACGAATATTGCTATTTTTAGCAAACAAGAGAAAACATAAGGTATTAGAATGAACTACTTGGGCAACCATCACAAGCCTCAGCAACCCTTTCTACAAAGATGGTACATCTTTGACTTTGTTCTTTCTTAATATAAATACAGAGCCACATGTATTATGAGGAAATGCATATACAACAATCCTTTCCAAACATAGCAACAATAATACTGCCAAAACATGATACTCCACTGCACATTTGTCTCCCATTTCCCTCTTCCTTAGGTCAAGGTTATTAGGGAAACACACAGGGTAGCTTTTAGTTATATTGCTTAAGAGTATACACAACATAAGAATCAAAAAGTATGGAAAGGTTAAAATTGTTTAATTGCTTCTCCCTGAAGAATTACTTTTATAATTTATACATGTAAGTTTCTCTTCAGAAAATGAAATCTACAGAAGTGACAGATCCATGAGTCTAATGATAGTTCATGTCTTAAATACCTGTCTTTATCTAACTACATGTCACCTTTTGAAACAGCTTCTTCTAGTATAGGTACATAGGAAACACATGTACTCTCTATGCTTTCCTTTCAGTCTGTCCTTAAGATTTGTGCTCACTGTGCTGCTATCAAATAAATGATCTACTAAATATTAAACAGAGGATACATTACAATCAATGTTTATATTCAAAATTTTCAGTTCCGTATAGATTTACATACATCTCTAGAAACAAACGTGGCCAACCCTACCAGATATTGAATTTTAAAATTATCATTCAGGCATTTGGAAAGGGAAGTCCCAATTTAATGTCCTTTTGTGCACGTAGTATTACACAGAATGTGAATAGATGGTCATACACAACTTTTACATCAGGCCCACTGCCACATTAAGGGCACAGAGTGCTGGTTATGGTCTAAAAGAGTAGAACAGTATTTCTGTTTGTGACATAACTTATTTATTACACATTATTGAATCTCTGCATAGAGTAAGAGCTGTGTTCTCTTGAAGGCTGTTGAAGGTATACATTTTCCTTCAGAACAGTCACCTCTTTGATAAAAAGAATATGTATATTGCTTAGCCTTAATAAGGACACTCTTTTTCTTCCCTGATGAAGTTTCATTTGCATCCAATATACTAATTATGAATTAAAACTTGTTATATATCAGAAACTAATGCATGCTAAGATACTCTGCTTAAACATCACACGAATAGATTAGAAATAGTTGTGCAAACTGCATCCTGATAAGGCAGTCCAGTTTTCTTTGCAAGTGGCTTGCCACAGGCGCAGTATTAACAGAACAGGAAGACAAATCAGGCATTTCAATTCCCTGGCTGTTCCTTGATGTGATGGGAGCTGTTCCTTTTATCTAAATTACATATTTTAAGGGTGCCTAATAATCCAATTACACTGCATCTAAAACTCTAGCCTATCTTTCTAGGAAGAATGCCAACAGTAGTACCAGTAGTCCAGAGTAGCTTTCAAGAATTGTCCCAGAACACTTCATATAAGCTCGTGTGCTCATGTCGTGCATTCAGTGCTCTGAAATAGGCTTTGGGATGGCATGTACCAAATCCTCTCAGCCAGCTCAGCAGTTTACTACACAAGCAAAATCTTAGGTTTATATCCCAAAATGCTATTTTGCCTTCTCACATTGCACAAAGTTCCCCAGATATCTCATAACTGCAAGTCTAGTCTGCACTGATTGTGTCTCCCCTGGAAGCTGGCACATTGGGTTACCAAATGGTTTCTCAATATTATGCTGAGACATTGGTCTGCTACTGAACAGAGGGAAGTGTGCCAAATACTGAATCACCAGTGCTACTTTCCTTAGCACCTGGGATTTTCTTTGGAATGCTCCCAACCAATTATTATGCAGGCCAGAATCTGCTTACCTTATGAGATCTGACAGGATCACAACCTGAAGAGACACAGATGGTAAGGTATTCCCATCATCACCAGCATCCACAGGCAAATGAATTATTTTCTGTTCAGATCTGCTTCCAAGAAGGCTTAATATTTGATGGATATAATTATGTTAAGCGAGGCTGAATCCAGGACTAGATATGGAAATATATTTGCAGTGCATAGATAGTATATCTCAGTTATGGATATATGACAGTCCTAATATCTAAAATATGTGTATATAGCAAAGGAGTCCCAAAGGAAGATGGATGAGAACTCTGTAACTCATTATTTTGTTGGCCATCAATTATAGGAAAAAAAAAACCAAAACCAAACAGTCCCACCAAAGGAAAAAAAAATAGACATTGTCTGTAGGGGAATTTCAGTACCTTTCAGAGAACCTGGAAAGAGGCATACATATATATATATATATGAATTCAAAGGCTACAGACCTGAAAGAGTCATGGGAGAGATACAGGTCTTACTACCATAAAAAAAACCCTCTAACCCAAATCTCCCCATCTTCCCTCTGAGACAGCTGATGTAACAGTGGAGCCCATGGGATTGGTTCCACTCAGAAGGCAGAGGAGACATGAGAATGGAGACACCCTGTGATAATGTGGGAAGTCTAATCACAGGGTCATCAGAGTCATTCCCAGTTTCATTTCTGACTCAGTGAATACCTTAAAATATTACAAATTGGAATAGCTTCCAAGTATGTACTTACAAGGAGGTATTGCTACTAGATCTACAAAAAATTTCAGCAGGTGAGGCTGAGACTTGTGTTTCAAAGCACTTTATAGCTGTCAAAAGATGGTATTTATTTGAGTGATGGGAAAATCTAAATCAGGCTAAGGGGATTTAAACCTCTCACATTCATTTTAAATTGTCTAATCACTATACTATCAAATACAGACAATGAGGCAAAAAAAAATCTTTTCAGTTTTAAAGGTGATGTATCATAAGAGAACATTTTGTTAGGAAATGTTGGAATCAGTTGTTTAAATATGCTTCTCATTTGGTGTCCTGCAAAGATGGATTCTGCAGCAAAGATAAAATGCAACAAATGAAAGGAATTAACAATACTGAAGAAATAAAATAGGCAACAAGTGAAACGGTACTGTCCAGATTACGTGCACATGAAGTCAAGGATTTGTACCATCTGCATCCTCTGGTTTTGAACTGCAGATATTTTTGATTCCCATCTTTTCTGACAGTTGTTGCTTTGCAGTCAATTTATCTTTCCAAAATCTCTCTGGATTTTCCTTTTTTAAAAATACCTATTTTCTCTTTCACAGAAGTCATTTTGCCAGTCATCTCTCCCTCCATATCAAACTGCCTTTCTCATGTAGTTGAATTGCAGCGCTTTGCCTCAGAAATTTTACAGTCCTTTTCAATGATCACAACTCGTGACCCTCATGGAGCACCTACAATTCATCTGCAGCAACAGAGATGAGTCTGCCTTGATAATCATTTACCTGCCTCCTTTTTCTGTTAGCTTTGTTGTCCTTCAGGGCTATCACTTCACCAGCAGTGAAACTGTGCTTATAATATACATATTTCTATCTGGAATGTAGATGAAAGGCAAATCAGCCTGATTAATATGCTAAGAAATGTTATTCTTCTGACTCACTTTAGGGTGGGAGCAGACAAGTGTCTGAAGAAAGGCATTTTTTGTTTCTCTTGTGTGTTCTCCAATCCATAAATAAATACAGGGAAGAATACCAGCTACCCAAAGGAAGAAAGCCCTCCCATACAATGCTAGGGCAGACTTGCTGCATACCATTGTGTGATAGCCATCGTCTCAATCTTCTCTGCAATTATGATACCATTTTGCTTTACAAAACTGCTGCAATTAGCATCTTTAAACATAGCCCTTTCAAAGTATGCTGTTTAGCTCAAATTTATCAGCGTTTTCATTGTATAAAATTCTATCTTAATAATCCATGAAGGTCAAGCTATTAGCAAGACACAGACAAGCTCCCAAAGAGCATGCCTGAAGCACAGTGGAAAATTCATGACACTTAAGTGACTTGCTATAATTCCTTTTCATCTCAACAGCCCTTAAAACTCTCCACATGAAAACAGCAATAACCTTGTTACAGTTGCAGGCCAGTGTGTTTTCTGGACATTTGCTAACTGGACGGGTTTTTTTAACCTAGAGGTAATGTACAATGTCAGCATATTTGAAAAAAAGTTAAAGGCAGAAACAGACTTCAAAACTGTAATATTTTTTCATAAGAGCCTTACAATATTTTCGAAAAATAGACAACTGTGTAGATGCACTAAATTTGCATATATGTAGTATTTTCTGTGGATAGCCTGGATTTTTATGAGAAGAAAAGAAAATCCATTTCAGTTTGTATGTCCTTTTTTTTATGCCCCAAAATATTATTTCTTACAAATATTTGTTCAGCTGCCTTTCTGAAATTGTTTCTTCCTACAGCTCTGAGTCCGGAGGAGGCTGTGAATTTCATACGTTAATTTATCTAAGAGGAGAAATTCCATAAGGATTATTTTAACAATTTGTGTTTCCATAGTAAGATCTGAAAGCATTTGACCTCAAGTGCTCCCCGTGTTTTAATTTTTACAATGTTAAATAAACAAACAAACAAAAAAAAACCCCAGACACTTTCATACATACTTCTCTTCTTCTCCTGCAAATACCACCATTAAGGATCCAAATGCATTCAAATTTAATCTGCTCTTGGTTTAGGTTCATGTCATGGATGTAAATCACCTTCTCAATGCCTTTAGCATCGGATTTAATAAGAAATTTTTGAAACACTTCATGAAGTGCTATTTATGACCCTAATCTTGATCTCCCAGGGATCTTCATGTTTTGTTTTTAGTTTACATTTAATTCAGATTTGTCTGGTTTTTTTCTGCATACTGTTTGCACATTCTTCTAGTTTACTGATCCATCAGCTACGCAAAATTCTGTGTCATTAGTAGAATTAATGGGGCAAGCTAATGTCCATTGTCTAATGATACACGCAAACTGATACAAAAGCAGATGAAATAACATGTAATGGAGTTTAATAAGGAAAGGGGGGAGGTGGGGTTCTGCTGCCCAGGACAGTGTGAAGAATGATGGAAGTCAGCGCTAAGGGAGTAGAAAACAGGCAGCTGATGTCAGTATTCAACCATTTACAATAGTTAAGACAGACACATGCTCATTACTTGCAGTGTTACAAGTATCGGATTTGAACACCTTTTCACTTGCAACTTACTGGTATTAACATGCCTTCTAAGGGGAACAGGTTGGTGGCTTGTCACATGAAGTGTTTGCTCTTGGAGAACCACTTTTAAGCTAAGCTTTGGCATGTCTTACAGTGTGGCCTAAATGTTAACGACTACATGGTTTCAGTTTTGAGCCATGTTATCTGCTGTGCTGGCTTCGGTTTATTATTTATTATAGCATGTTTTCTACTGTGAATTTTGCCATGGTCGGTGCGGCTGGTAAGTAGGGAGACCTGTGTGGTCCACCTCCATAGAGCTGTGCCTTGCCAAAACGAATGCAGTGAACAAGGAACATGTTAGATCACACCGCTTTGTTATGTCACCAACCTACAGAAATGATTACCTCCTGTCCTGTCACCTATATAGAAGGGTTTACAGGCTTGACTGCCTACCCACAGGGATCAAGAAAATCAAATTTTATGTAATAACTTCAAAAGCTAAAAATAATAAGTTGGAGAAATTCATTCATCCTAGAGCACAAAAGAAATCAAAATCCAATCATTTCAGCTTAGGTCATCTTCTGTCCTCCACTTCCAGGGGCCCAAGGAGACATGTTTCAGTTCAATATAATCAAACAAAAATACCTGACTCCTAATTGTGATTTGTATTCCTAGACAGTGGTCATCAAATCCCTAAGTGTCCTTGAAGTTATAATGAGTAAAGTCAGAAGTGTAAGTCATTTTATTTTACATGCTTACGTATGTTTCTAAATGTCTCTGTCCTTTGTTGCTTCATGTAGAGACTTTGTGGGCCTAGCTTGATATTTTTAATGTTTTTAATGGACATGGCTATTTGCTTAAGGGCAACTAAGTTCTTCAATGCTGGAATTAATGAATAATATTTACATAGTGCATATCAACTCATAGAAGATTTTGAAAGAAGATGAATCAGTAACTTAACTGGCTGTCCTGTACTAACTAGATAGCTTCAGCATTATATAAATCTGATTGTTGGTGATTGTCTTTCATTTTTCTAACTAAAAAAAAAAAATCATAAAATAGTTTCAAGAATAGAGCAGCAACCTGCATAAATACTTTTAGTATACCCACCCTATTTTTCTGTTTTGCACTTTGTTAGGAATGGAAACAAAGGAGAGGAGAGGGTTTCTTCTCCACTGAAGCAGTATTGTGTAGTGAAGGATTTTATTATTTTTTTGGTCAGGGAATATATTAGGAGTCTTAAAAGTCAAGATAAGAAATTAACTTACCAAGGACTGAAAGTAGATGTAAATTGTAAGTTCACAGGAGTCATAAGCTTAGATTATTTGCCCAGTAGAGGTGAGCCTGATGAGCGTTCCCTCTCTGTCACCATGTGAAGTGTGTGTGTTTGTATACGTGTATGCACGTGTCTGGTTATTGGAAGTCAAATTGCAGGTTTTTACGGCAATGTTAAACCTTGCAAGATGCAGTGCTCTTCAACAACAAGATTGACTATGAGTCTTATTTCTACCACCAGTCTCTATGGCTTCATATAAAATTCCAGAATTCTGATAAACTGTCATGGGGAAAAATGATAAAGTGATTTATACTCAATTTCACTGGAAGGGAGAAATGCAGAGGCTGTCACTCTGGGTCTTCAGAACAAATGAGTTACAGTTCATGAGGCAGCTCAATAAGGCTATCATTTCCCATCAGCTCCTATCACTGACAACCACAGATTTACTGGATGGGGAAAGGGAAAATGGCTGAGTTTTGGTGCCAGGTGAGTCGACACTATTACTCCATCAACCAGACTTGTGTAGACAAGAGGCTACCATGAATATTTGATAGAAGCTTCTTCCCAGAAGTGCCTGTAGAAAGCAGTAAAGCTGTTCTTTCATTTGTGTAAAAAAAGCTCTCTGTCTCTCTATTTGGATCCTGTTGAAAATGTCCATTTGTAAACCGCTAAGGTTTCTCTGATTTATTTTTTGTGTGTGCATTTGTTTCATTCACCGCTCTGTTTTGTGCCATATGGCTTATTTATAGCCCTCGTAGAATGAAACAAAAGAAACAAAAATCTGCTGGGATTTCATATACAATGCATTTGTCCCTCTCCGTCGCACAAAATGGCAATATGAACACAGCCTCAGAGCCACCTGTGCATGCCCAGAGGAAAGAGGCCTTTGATCTGCCAAAATTACAAATCGTTAGAAATACGTATGTTCTGCTTCCAGGCAGAAAAAGATTCAGGTCAAAGCTGAAAACTTACTCCGTATATATTCACGTTAAAATAGATCAACATAAATGACTTCTATATTATCCCAGCTTTCTGTGGCACAAAAGTTTCCTGGCAATTGTTGGCATCTGCTCAAAGAGCTGCTATGTATGCTACCTGCATTTTTTTGAGGATGTTTGCACAGGAGGATTTCTTAACAGAAATCCAGATTAGCCTCACTGATACTCAGATGTTAAAACATTTAGCTTTTTTTAATCTTAATGATCAGTAATGGATTTGGTCCCTAGATGTCAGCATTAAACATTCTCTTAGGCTGGATTGTTGTGCTACAAGGGTGGGATAATACCCGCAGGTGTTACTGCCTGTTTGCTTTTTAAGACAGAGGTACATACGTCTAAAGGAGAATTTAATACGACAGAAACAAGGCTGTGATGTTCTCACTCGCGCTCATATAACTAATTCTATGTGCAACTCTAAGTTGTGAGTCAAACACCAATATACCTGAATCAGTCATCAGAACTACCTCTCTATCCCTTAATTACCTACAGAAATAAGATATTCTCCAACCCTTTGCTTGTGTCCATAGCTTCCGCAAAATAATTTTAAAATATATGTTCAGTTACAGAAAATCCAGAAAATCACCCACTCAGAAAAAAAGAGTTGAAGAGTTCACAAAAAAGGAATTCAAATTATTATAAAATATTGCTTCTGTTAAAAAAAAAAAGCAAAAGGAAAAGCAAAACCAAACAAAAACCCCAACTGAACAGAAATCCCCAACATGAAATATCATTTATATAGTTTCTTAGAATCCTCTAGGCCATCTATTCCAGAGAATCTTTTCTATTCTGGTCTATAAATCATTCCTCCCAGATCCGCAGTTCTTTTCCTAGATAATAAATAAGTACGTAAATAAAAGCATTATATCCCCAGAACAACCATGAACTGTCTTCGTTTGTGATTGTGTTCCTGAGTTTCCACAGGAAACTTAATTTATTTTTTTCATTTTAGAATTTGAGAAGGCTGTGACAAGGATATGCAGGCATTGCAGCTATGATTAGCCTAGCGCCAAAAGTGGTAATGATGCCAGATTTGATTTGAGACAGATGGTTTTTGTCTTGCAATGAAGATTTAGAATAACCTTAAACCTATCCACAATTATGGGCAAGTACAGCTAACGCATATATCGCTAATGTTAAAATGACGGTTTCTTACCTGAAATTTTAAACTAGTGCTAACTGTTTTGTTTTGCATAGATACGAAATATGTTTCCAAAATTTTCTTTGGGTGTTTTTTTTTTTCCATGTGCTTGAGCCTTTCCCATCATTGCTAATAGGTACCATTTCTTTTTTCAAATACTGTTCTGCTTTCATTTGCTTTAATGATTGAAAGCTGTGTACCAGCTCTATCTTTAATCTTTTTCTCTTAAGCTTCGAGAATCTCAGTAAATACACTTTCTAAAATAGAAAAAAAAATTTCAAAGTCGGATCAGATTAACGGGTTTGTCATTTCATGGACCATTTTTCATCTAGGAGTAATAAATACAAAGAAGTATTTTCTGATTTGTATTTCTCTCTCCTGAAGCTGGAGATGCAGACTGATGAAAACCAAAAGTGTGTCATAAATGGATCAGACTGTGTAGATGGAGTAAGGAAAGTGCAGGATGGCTGCAGTCATAGAGTCCTCATATTGTCGTATTTGTCATCTGTCATGTTAAACTCTCAGAGTACATAGCAAAATACACACTAATCTAGTCAGAGAAATCCTAACATCTATTGCCACATGTTTTTCCGCTCCTTTTTCTCTTGATTTATCTAAACGCAGGAGAGAGTGATGTTACGGCAGAGCCTCAAAGTTCTCTATGTAGGCAGCAGGAACTCATAGGCATCCCTGCATCACTTCAGTTTTTGTCTTCTTTATGTTCACATAGCTGACCATAAAAAGGGATACCAGGGCTCCTTGATCCTTATTACTGCAACAGTTCCCTGCTCTCTGCAGTGACTGAAGCACTGAGTATGAACTGGAAGAACTGCATTTTTTCAGGATGTCAGATGATTTTTCACAACCTGGAGCATCCTGTATCTCTGTGAGTGAGTATTATGGCAGAAAGGCAAGGCAAGGAATGGAAAAGAAATGGAGAAGGGGATGAGGAAAGAAGGGGAAAATAGAAAAAGCAGGAGAAAAGGGGAGGAAGGGAAAAAATGGGAAAGGAGGAAGTGGAAGGGAAAGGGAAAACCATACATGGCAGAAGGTTTCTCAGTTACCGGACGGTTGTGGAAGAATCTCGCCATTTCTGACCCTTTAATTCTAACTCAAGATGGGGTTATTGGTCAGGAGTGAGTTCTCTCTGAATTTCACTCAAATTTTAACTTGACTTTTGTTTCTTGTAGCCTCATCTATGAAGCATGAGCTACAAATCATCGATTTATGAAGTTTTCCAAAATTTGAGGTGGCTTAAATTTCTCATTTGAGTCAAGATCTTTTCTAATTTTATTCTTTTCCACTTCCCTAAAGAGGTGCCCACCTCAACTGAGAGTGCCAGGAACCTATTTTTCTCATAGTTTCCCCTCCCATCTTGCCTATCTATAACTGACTGTCAGACAAATCAGAAGTTAGAGATACCTATCCTTTCTGAAACATTCTTCAAAAAGCTCTGATGACACCTTGTACACCTACAATTTGTCATATTTCCTAAATGAACTGTATCCTTTCTGGGCTTCTGGTTTCAAACGAAGACCTGCAATGCAAGAGCAAATGAATTTTCAGTTTTAGTCCATAGTTCATATTTGAAATCTATTTCTATCACAAAACGACTATGAAAGCTGGCAAGAGTAATGGCAGAAGAAAACCAGAACTGAGATAATCAAGCATGATGAATGTATAGCTGAAGAGTATTACATGGGCAGTTTCCACATTGCCTGCCTGTCTGCCTTCCCACAATTTCTGGCACTGGTTCTTATATTTCTTCAAACATCCTGTTGCATGACATATTGTCCCCCTCTGGTTTTGCTCTCCCAATGACAAAAAAACAAGTATGTGGGTTTTAAACCAAAGTCTGTGGAGAACCAAAGGATGTGGAGTCAGTGCAAAAATACTCGGTCTTCTGTACTTGCAGCAGTCTTTCTGTACAAATATTGCACATAAAGTTATCTTCAAGAAGAAGAAAGTGTCTTGTGAATCCCTCATTTACAGTTTTGCAGGTGAATATGTGCATGATTGTATGACATTATCTCCATTTTATTTTCTAGTAAAACTATAAGAGCTGTTAAAGGTAGAGAGCCTGTGAAAAAAAGATAAGAACTTACTAAAGGTATTAATTGCTGTCACAGTCATTCATGGATGAATTATATAAACTTTGCCGTAAAACTGGGCTTGTAAGAAGGCAGCTGCTGAGCCGTTTTTAAATTATATGCAGTTATATAGCTAGTGATAGGTGAATCTGGCTATTCGCCAAATTGCACCACTCTACTTTTTTCAGATAGGTTAACATGGATGCTAGTTTTTTACAGGATGAGAAAGTGTGTGTCTTGCTCAAGGATCAAATAATTTACTTTCTAGTAGTTGAATCACCCCTCAGATTTCTTTATTATATTCTCCGTTTTCCAGTAATAGAGTGCTGTTTCTCTATAGCAATTCAAGATGTAACAAATGTCAACTTTTCCAATCCTTGAAGTAAAATCATAATGGATAGTGTAGAAAGAACAAAAGATGGACCTAATCCGTGGTCCAGCTAAAGGAGAACTGCAGTAGGGAAGATGTTGCTTTGTTTCTTTGAGCCTTAATATTCTGAATTTTCCAATCCTGTTCAAGAATGAGAATAGAATCAACAGTGAGGAAATATTTAAGTGTTAATAAGGTTAATTCAGGAAGTCCTTAGATCATCCTAAATTATCACTGGTGCCAGCAGAAGCCTTGAATGTTAACTGTCTAAAGATACTATGTTTAATTTGATAACTCAGAAGGAGACTATAAAAATTACTTTCTTTTAATCTGTAAGAAAAAAATAAAATTAGGCAACAATTAACAACTGACAGACATTAAAGGCAAAGACATGTCTTGACATGGCTGATTTTTGTAAGGGTACCTTCATCCTTATGGTAAAGAAAATTCCAGAGAAAGGATCATTTTTGTTCTGTCTTTTCCCAATCACCAGATAAACAGACCATAAGGAGATTACACAGGACTACACTTATTGTATTTGCATTATGTGAAATCCAGCTGTGCGTATACACCACTCCTCAGACACAGTTCTGGCAAGAACTAGAAAGGTGCAAAGCTTTATGATATACCTGTTCACGAGGGGTAATTAACTTGAACATTACAATGCCATACACACTACAATGTCTAATGAGTAAGAGTCCGGGTCCAAGGTGGAGTCCAGATCCCTCAGTTACATTTACTGCTTAGGCTAACATATTTGTGGAGATAAAATAAAGGATGCTTATCATTACCAGGAGGGAAGGGACAATTCCCTCTGTGTATTTCTTTTAGCTAGTTTCAGAGGTGCAGATGTAACAGTAATACCTCTACCCCCTCCTGTCTCCAAACTCCTTGTGTCCCGCAATACCCAGACTCCACTGCCCCAAACTGGTTCCAAGGCCCAGTCAATCGCTCCTACATGTAAAGATCTCGGTCCTCAGCTTCCCTGTTTTCTGGAGGCCCCAATCCACCCCAGCCCTTCCCTCCCTGTTCTCATCCATCACTCTTTCACTTGTGTAGCCCCTGTCCTCATACCTATTCAATACACCCAAACTACTCAGGCCTTTTCCTCTCCAACCTCAGTTCCTTGCTGTACAAATCCAACCACTTCGACAAGTGTCCCAGCAAGTGTTGCTCATCAATCAGACGCTGCAGCTGCCTCAGAGCTAACTCCCTTCTACATTTTTGCTGCCTGTCAGCTCTGCTGCTGCCTTCCGGGTAGCTGCTGGAGTTGGCCCATCCTCCCCATTGCATGGATCCACCATGTCTCCTGCTTTCTTGTCCACAAGAACTTCTGCTCATTCAAACATTTGGGCTGACTCAATGCACATCAATAGGCAGCTTGGACAAAAAATGTGTGGCAGTCCTATACAATGCCTGGCTGCAGGCTCCTCAGAGCATCATTCAGACACCATCAAGGGGAGAAGCAAGGAGGGTAACTGCTGTAATATCAATGATGGGCCAGAGGGGAGGCCACACGTCACTACAGTCTTGCTGTCATCTGCTGATGTGAAGCCTGTGCCACCCTGGGCAGTTCTCACAGGGTCAGGGAGAGGTCCAGCCCACAGGAAGATTGGCTCTTCAGTTCGCACAGTAGCAATGGGGTTACATGGGTGACATGGCAATTACCTGCCATGGGTAAGATTTCAAGTTTTCTTTCTGTCCTGGGAAAGTCAACCCTAAACCTCCAACCATACTAGAAAGTGATTTGGCAGCAACATTCTCGTTAGAGGTAGTAACACTACCCTGATCCTTCAAGCACAACCTGTTACACACCATGGAATTCAAGATTATTTAGAGTCGAGAGAGTGGAGCTGTGGCCCTGTAATTCAGAACATGGGTACCAAGAGTCTCAGATGCCCACTTGGAAGATCAGGGGATCTGAGGACCTCTGTCCCCCTCCTTATCTTCAAAAGCCTCAGTGGAAATTGGCGGGTTTGCATGAAATATCTTGATTTCTTCAAATTGATGTTTGCCAGTGGAAAACATTTCATTTCATGAATTTGCAACCACCTCTCCGTCTCTGCAAGAAGTTGAGAAAAATCTGACAAGAGACCAAATTCATGTCAAATTTCTTTTGGAAATGAAAATCTGTCAGTTCTGTTGGCAACAAGGTCTAATGATTTGATTGTCACATAGAATTTGCAACAATCCAGTTCCAACAAGCTGGAAGAATCGCTAACATGCAGCACTTCATCTGCCTAAACATACAGATATATACAGAAGGCATTAATTCACACCAAATTCCATTATTTTGTTTTCTCTAAAATATGCATTTAAAAATAGAAATTGAAGGTCTCCATTTTTCCACAAAATGACGGGCAACACATCTTCTAGTTCTTCACTGACTTGTTGGTATTTAGCATGACTTATTTCCTTCCCACTTCTATCTAGATATAATTCTTTAAAACTAATAAAACTATGCCTTTGAGAATCATTTTTAGGCTGTCTTAATCAAATTGATTTCAACAATAGCATAGTGCTTCTGCACATACTTGGCCATATAAATATATACTATTGAGTCTATTGAAGTTCTTACCTGAAACACTTATAACTGTTCTTGTTTGTAGATCTTAACTATTTAAACAAAGGTTTTGATCTTTAACAATGGAGCCATGGGTTCTTTAGAAGTTTTGTCTATTCCTTCTTGGAAAGCTTGCTATGCATTATGTATATTACCACAGCTGTGAAGGACATGGCATTTCAGTGCTTTCATAAATACTTTATTATTAATAGTTTGTTTCACTGGAAATAGAATAAGAACATTTAAAAATCTTTCTTTTTCAGCCGGACATTTTGCTTCCTCTTTTGAATTCTTAATTTTGTGTTAATGATTTACAATACAAAACTTCAACTGCATTTCAAAACAAATAAAAATAAAAATAATTTTATTTGTGTCTAAAGCAATCTTCCTTGAATCTGCCGATGTTCTCATGGAACATTTTTATCATAGTAAGTGAGCATTTCCCAACAGAAAATGTTTCAAAAATGTTGCTATGTTTTTAATTGCCTTTGTGCATTTCTGGTTGTGTTATGACATTTTGTGAAATTCCTTCACCTTACTCTAAGCTTTTGATGATTCCTTCATGTTCTGTTTAGACTTGGTTATCCTACACTTTGAAGAAATAAGTAAGGTAGAATAACACTCTTATTTCCATGAGTTAATTCTGTGCAATTTCTACTGATATTTTCCAGCTGTCTTTACAGCTGATGGTCAGGGTCTTTATACTAAACCTATGTAGTTTCTTTATTATGTGTCTGTTGCTTTTCTATTTGCATTTTCATACTGGCTTTACTGTGGTTTACTGCCTTTACTGCTTTCTTATTCTTTAGCTTTGCTCTTCCATCTTGCATCATCACGCTTTAAAAAAAATTGTACATATCTCTTACTGTATATCATTCATTTTCTTTATGATTATTATTCTAGACATTTCACTTTTCTTAATTCATGACACTTTCCTCATTAAAGGGTAAAACTTGACTACTAATACTTGACAGGGCAATTAATGCAGTGCTTTTTGGAAGATAAACTGTGCTTGTTTAATATGCTTGGCTTGTAGTAGTTGGAATTTTATTTTTCTGATTACACTGGCAGTGGAAAAAAATCCGTATTAAATCTTCAGTGTAATGTCAGATTTTACTTCTTTTTTACGACCTGTATCTTGCCCTGTCCCTTATATTAGAAAAAAAAAACAAAACAATGAAGTGCATGTTATTGCACTGTGTTAAAGCTTGAGAGCTTGGGGTTTTTCCTCTTAGTGTGATTTAAACTATCAAAGTAGGTGGCCTAGTTGCTCAGCATACTACTCTGTGACTCACATAGCAGCTGATTGAGTGAAATGATATGAATTTTCATCCCAGTACTATCAGAGTATTTCAGAAGTGGTATAAAATGGGCATGTCTGCTCAGAGGAGCCCCAGGAATTAATTTTTTTCCACATAGGAATCAAACAGAAGCTCAAATAAAGCTTGTCCTTTTTTCTTTCCTTGGTTCATGTTGCTTTCTTCTGAGTGGGATAGAAGCATTTTGTTCAATTCTTTAAGGGAGAAAATTGTTTTGTTTTCCTCTTTGGAAATTAGGGCCTTCATGAATGCCTAAGCTTGTATGGGGCCGTGAATCATGCTCTGAGAAACTTATTGCCCTATTTTGGTCTGACTTCAGGGAAAAGCAGCAGATTTCCAAGATTTACTTCAGTGCCTGTTTTTTTGATTTGGGGGACCTCAACTCATAGAGTCACAGAATCACAGAATGGGTGAGGTTGGAAGGGATCTCTGGAAATCAACCAGTCTACCCTCCCCTGCTCAAGCAGGGTCAGGTATAGCAGGATGTCCAGGACCATGGCTGGTTGAGTTTTGAGCATCTCCAAGAATGGAGATTCTTAAGCCTCTCTAGGCAGCCTGCACCAGAGTTCGATCACCCTCCCCACAGTAAAAAAAGTGTTTCTTGTGTTCAGATGGAATTTCATGCATTTTAAATTCATGTCCATTGCCTGTTGTTCTTTGACTGGGCCCTAAGAAAAAGAGTCTGGTGCTCTCATCCTCATTCCTTCCCATCAGGTAAATTCCTTTCCTTGCTTGGTTGATGAGGAGTCTCTCCTTCCCCCATCATTTCTTGGGACTGCTGTGGGGAAGATGGGTCTGCCCAAATGCCTAAGCTCATCCAGCACTGTGAATCAGACTTCAGGCAATAGTTAATGCATTGTGAGTAACTAAGAGGCACCAGTCTCATAACATAGGCAGTGCCTTTTGGGAAAGAAGGAGACTGGAAGGAAAAAAGTAACATGTGAATCCTTTTATCTGAAATTTGAGCAGGTTATAAATATTCTCAGCATGTCATTGCTCTCTAACTCAGAAATGATAAACATTAATAGAAAGTAGATTTAAAGAAACTGTGATAGCGTCTGCTTGTACTTGACTCATTCTAAACCTGTAGCAAGTTCCTGTTCTTTAAATTTGGTTTCAAATTGCAAACTCAAAAACATGCCCTGAGCTTAAGAGAGTGGAATTTCTTTTAAAATTAGGTCACAGAAAAAGGGATCTAAATCATTAAATGATGCTATCCATAACAGAAGAGGAAAATCAGAATCTTACTATGTACTGTTCCAGACTTTTTAAGAGCTGAAACCTGAAGCTGAATTTTAGTTAACTGAAAATATCTTTTGAATTTGGAGTAAACCAAAAAACAACTGTCAGCACAAATATATGAATCTTTGATAAACTCATGTCTCAATCCCTATCATATTCTGTGCTCAATGCACGCATAGACTTCCAGGACTTTTGCACAAATGTCAAGGGAGTATTCATTCTGAAGGCTGCATAGATGTATCAATTTATTTCACATCACTGAGTCCACTCATTCAAATGCTGAATATTCTGATGCATGTTTAGGATAAAACATACTATCTGAAAATATCCATGTAGATGGTAAAATCAACTGAGAGAAATGTTATTACTGATAGAACATGGTTTTTGTGATGTAAAATGCTTTGAAGAAAACATTGGAGGTTTGTTAACAGAAATAAAAAGGCAATGGGGAAAGCATAGCAGGATGAAGACATAATTGTTCAAAGATGTTAAAAGTTATTTTTATAGGACAGATTGTTAGAGAAAATAAAATATTTATGCTATTTATTTAGTGTTTGCTATTTCCCAGAGTTTCATTCAGTCCTTTGCATAATATAAATGTATTTACAACAAAAAAATTTTTAATTTAATCTACCTGCACTTTCAATCAAAATCTCTGTACTTCTTAAATGGCCTTATGGTGTTTGAGAACTCACGGTGTGTATGTTTCAAATTGCTTAAGGGTTGGAAATATGCCACTTAGGAGCACAATGTAAGAGTTTGTAGTGATGCATGAAAAATAGATGGAACCCAGCTGTGAAACAATACAGGAGACAGCTGAAATACGTCAGCAAAACTGGAAATAAAAAAGACGGTCAAAATCATGATATCCCTTAATGTAACCTCAATTTCTCTGTGTAGTAGTTTTATTGGGATTTTGCAAGTTCCTTCTATATATGTATATTCATTG
>VUYV01001034.1:824-42626 GCA_008711295.1 Anarhynchus alexandrinus | reverse complement strand
TTTTTTTTTTTTTTAAGGCCATGAAAAATCTAGATCCATGGAGCCAAGAGAATCCATTTAGTGTCTAGAAACCTTTCCTCAGCCCTGCAGGTATACTGAAACCACTGCCTGTTATCCCTACGTGTTTGCTTCACAGGTTTGCTGTGCTTCCAGGTTATCTGTCTGTATCTGTCTCTCTCTCTTCTTTTTTGGTTTTGTTGTTGGGGTTTTTGTTGGGTTTGTGGGTGTTTTTTTTTCCATTGTTTGGGAAGAGGACCACTTTTTGTTCAGAGTTTGTACAGCACCTATGGAGGTACAGTCCATGACTGAGGACAGGGATAACGGGGTTACAGCCAGCGACTACAGTCTTAGGAGCAACTACTGTGGAGGTAGCAACTGCTGCTTGTCTTTCTGAAGATAAAATCTTGGTCTTTTCTACCTGTTTCTGTTGAGTACAACCAAAAGATGGCAGCATTTTACTCAGCATCGGTGTGTGAGCCTTCCGACTGTTTACAGTCTGCAACTCTACACTCTCTCTGAGATGCAGCAGAAAATGCAACTTCTAATTGAGTAGTCAGGATTTTGTTATAAACCCTGCTAAATCTGAACCGTTCCAAAATTAGTTTGTAACTTAAGTAAGAATAATGACTATCCTGGAAACGTATTTTTTCAATAATTTTTCTTAAAACTGATTAACTATTGTTTTGGGAGATTGGGAACACAATGGGTTGGGTTTTTTTAGTGTGGTCAGGTTTATTTTCTATGTACCTCTGTGTTTCCCACCAACTCCCAGCTGTAGTCAGAGCTGAAACTCAGTTTTATTAATTTTGGATATGTGACAGGAGAGACATGGGGAATTTTGACAACTCCATAAGAGTTTTCTCTCCAGTGAAACCTATAAAGGGTTTTTGGTTTAATATTTATCACTTTCAGAGAATTTTTCATTCCTGTGAGATGCAGGTCAGCATTGTTTCAGTCACAGGTGTGTGGAAGGTGAAGCAAATAGAGATATCTGGCTTCTTAACAGGTACCTTCTTGGCACCCTTCTTCCTGGGTATCTGCAGACACTTTTACAAATGCCACAAAGCACCTCTGCATCTGAAGATGCAAAACACATTTGAAAACCCAGCCTGAACTGACTCATGATGCTGTGCTATAAGTTTATGCACATAACTGCCTTTGCTTCTGGACCAGATTATAAAGGCAGCTCTCAAAACCTTGCAAATAGCTCTAAAAAACAGGTGGCTTAGCTGACACTATTAAGAACATCAGGTTATTTATATCTTAATTTTTAAAAAATAATTATTTTTTCTTTTTAGTTCCCCCCCCCGCCAAGTTTATGAACCCTAATGTATTTGCTAAACTGCTTCCAGTCAGATGATATCTTGCAACCTCATGTGGGTAAAATAGCTAATCAGTGCCTGGAATACATGCACTTGGTTAAATGTACCTGGATTTAAGGGTATTAGTGTGCAATAGCGGTAACATTAACAATTTGTCTTCAAACCTTTCCCAGTCTCTCAGCTAATTCAGATGAAGGGACAGAAAACACTCCTCTTAAATCTATTGTCTGTTTGTCTTTAGGCTCAAAAAACCTCCTGGGTACTGGTTGACATTTTGAGGTCTATCAGCCTAATTAGAAGGGCTGCAATTTCAATTTGTAAATGCAGCCTGGGTGATGTGTGCTGAATACTTCATCTCTGATGGCTGGTAGATGTCTGCACTCGCTGCTGTTGGATCAGTGCACCGGTGCCCGCTCTCAGCACGTGTGAGCGTGTGTGTGCGCTTGCGGCAACAGTACTCAGTTGAAAACTGTTCAAGGAGCCTGGGAGCCATAGGTTATCCATCACTATCACCACAAAGTCCCCAGGGAGGGCGTGGGTAAAAGGCTGCCACCAGCACCCTGCAGTAAGTCTTTTTGTTTGCTGCTTTTCATTATCTTTTAACACCGTAGCTGGGGAAAAAAATGTTTTCAGCTTTAAACAAATGACAGGCTGGTTTGTAGTGGAGAACTAAATTACTGCGCAGAAGGTTAAAGATGGTCAGCTAATCCTGCCTGAGCGTGAGAGACCCTCTAAAGTTGCTGACACTAGTTCTAACAATGGGTTTCAAGTTTTTCAGGAAATAATTTCCCAAGATGCTACGAAGACAGCTCACCCTATCTAAAAGGTTCTTCATACTTTATTTATGGCTGAACCTCACTGAAAATTAGTATTGTGTATAAAAGACTGCTCAACCCATGTAATCTGGTAAAACTTGCTCAAGTTTCTTTACATCTTTTCTATAGGGAAACTGAAAAGAGTAAGGCAGATGGGACCAATGGTGTGAGCAATCACTGCCCTGTGGGCCAGAAGAAGTGAGAGAGATCTGGAAGTCCTCATCCCTTACCCTGTGACCTAGCCAAGATGAGATAATTGTCTGCTCTTGGCTCCTCAGGGGCCTGACTGCACCTCACTTGTCTCTGAGGCAATGGGGAATAACGTCACTGGTGTGCGGAGCTTTGGCCATGTGAGGTTAAGTAGTCAAGCCATGAGCTGCTGAGGGGATGCTGGGAACAATAAGCAAGGTTATGAGTTCTGAAAGGGTTAATAAATCAAACAGAAGCTAGGCAGTTGTCTAAACCATCCATTGCTTTTCATTTGGTTACTTTTAACTGTCAAAGTAAAGCTGAGAGTAGCTCTGTCTGTTAGTTACACTGAAATCACAATCTCACGAAATAAGGTCTTGGCACAGAGAGTGAGGTTAATCCGTTTGAAAATAATTCTCAAGACAGAAAATTTTGTCTAGAGATTAGGTTATTGCCAGTCAGCATATAAAACCTGTCCATTCTGCCAGCCACAGCCTCCACTGGGAATGGAAATGAAGCTGTGGATTAGGATTGTTAGGTCTCCAGCCATAAACAGTTGGAAAGAAAGTAAAGCTGTGGATCTACCTCTTTCTGCAAAGCTGGTTTGAAGACAAGCATTATTCTTTCTGGACACTGCAGAACAGTTCTTCTCCAATGCATTTTTTCTTCTATTTGTAACATAATTCCACCTTGTCCTGAATATGGATCACACCAGAGTTGATGGAGAATACATACACCCTGGGTGCAATTTGCCTCCGTGATTCTACACCCATAGTTATTTGGAGCCTTTCCCTAGGATCCATTGGCCGGACAGAAGTCTGAGAAGGTAAAAAATGGAATATAAAATTATTCTGAAACACATTTTTCTATGCCACAGTTCTGTGCCTATATTTTTCTACTGAGTTGTATCACTGATTGGGACCCAAAGTCCTAAGAGACATCATTTATCCAAAAAACTTAGTATTTTTAGATGCAATTGCAAGTCTGACACCAAGGCAACTAGGCAGAAAAATGAATGAATTAACTTCTTCTTTCCTAGTTTTTGTGTTACTCAGGTGTTGATTTAAGACCCTGATTTTCTTCCATCTGGAAAAAGAAACTGGGGTGATGCAGTTTTTCTCATTCCCAAAGATTTATAGCGTATGTTCCAATTGGTCATTTTGTCACAAGTGTTTCTATTTTATACATACCTATATATACAGTCTCAGAACTACTGGGGAAAAGTGGCAAATAGTTTTGAAAGTTCAGGAAGTTCAGCAGATTTACTCTAAGATTTTTCAATGCTCGCATAGTTCATCCGTCTTGCATAGCTCATCCGTCATACACAGCCTATTGCACCTAGAGTGTTTTCACCACTAGAACAGAAGACAATCTATCTTTTATTTGTGTGAAAATCAGTGTACCGGGTGTTGCATGTGTTAGAGAACTTCATTGTTTGTGCTCATTTCTCCATTACTTCACTCCTAATTATACTGGCCTACCAAAAAAAGCATTAGAATTCTACCTGAAAGTTCTACTGACTTCATTAGCAGCCTTGATTATACATCAAGGATAAGATTTCCAAGATTCCCATTTGTCATGAAGAATGATAGTTGCTTTCTCTTTGGTCTTCTTAAGAGGACTGTCAGAAAGATGTCTGCAGTTCTCAATAAAAAGTGAAAGAATACTGCTCCAGTTAAGTGGCTGAGAAGTAAAAGATGGTAAAAACATACCGTAGATTGCCAAATCCCATCTGATTAGCAGGAGATTACATTTTCTTTTGCTGTCTCCCTGCATATAGCTTTCCTCCAAGTACTTTCATTAACAGTACAGCTCAAATGGGCACTAAACCCAATTACATGCTTTAGTCATACATTTCTATTAAGGCGAATTAGTCAGATGTACTCTTGATGATTTTGTGTAACTACAGCTGCTAAATAAAAATGGTGCTGGCCAGCAGGGCAGGGTGAGCTCACGTCACCTGTAACAGTTGATGTTCTCCTCAGAAGTACTTTGCCACTCCAAGCCTCTGTTGGAATTAGTGCTACCACGTCCATTGAACTGGATGAGATCTGTTGAATATGCTTTAAAAAATGAGGTTTCCATCCAAAGAAGGGCTTGGTAGGACTTCGGCTGCAACACCCAAATGCATGAATCAGGCCTTTGCTCCATATCCACCAAAAGTAGAAGGTTTCTAAACAGGATCTTAGACGTCTGTGTTTGATGGGAAGTTTCTCAAGCCCTCTGTGGCTTTGTTTCTGCATCCATCCAGAATGGCTCCAGTCAAACAGTGAGTGGCCCACACCAGCTGGTGTCTCAGAATCTAGCAGTCACTTCACACAATGCAGTGAAGAGCAGGGCAGAGATACCTGAGCTAGTTCTCATACCAGCAGTGCTATTATAGCCATATCAGCACCACTGAGATAGTTAGCCCTGTTAACTCACTGCACTGCAGACCATCACACAGAAGCCAAATCCCATTTGCCTCAGTATGACACAGTGGTTCCCACCTCAACACACTCAGCTGGAGATGTCTTCATTCATGCTGGATCCATCCTTGGATTCCTGTGTTCATCCTTGAGGGCATCTTTGTCTTTGACATTGAATGGAACGTGGTTTAAAATGAAAGCAGAATCTCAAACCCCTCCTCCATGAAATGTGTGTCCTTCAAGCCCCCTCTCTTTACATGCCACGCACCTTGTGTTCCCGCAGCACAGAGACCGAGCTGCAGTGGGAAGGTGGAGGTGCATGGTGTGGTAGTTGTTGCCACCCTCCTTGGTGGTGGAGGGCTCAACTCTAAGTGCTGTAACTGTTAAGCTGGAGCTTCTCACACTTTCTTCCCTGTGATTCCTTTGTGTTAGATCATTACAATTGAATGAGGTCATGCCTAAAGCAGGTGAAAAAGACCAAATGGTTCCTAAGTCTGTACCACTACCTTTTCTTGCATGAGCTGTAGCTGTTGCCTCGGGCAGAGGCACACTGGCCTGCTTTCATGCCGCTTCCCACTCTGCTGGCAATGTCACCTATTTGGCAGCATCCTGCCGCTGTGAAAAAGCAGCTTCTGCCAGGTGCCATCCTATATCCTTGATGGTCAATCCAACGCACAGTGGAGAAATGTGCCACTGCTTGCAAACCTCCACACCTCTGGCATAATATGGATGTTTAGGATATGGGGCAAAGAGAAATGAGATACCAAAACTTTCTCTTTTCTGAATTTGAAAAGAAAACTTCAGGCATTCCTCAGTTCCTCCAAATGACAGCAATAGGTGCCAACCTACAGGAGGTCTGACTCTGAAGCCAAAGCAGGCAATGGGTGGCCCGCATTTGTGCTTCGTTTCACATCAGGAGTGTACTTTTTGAGTAAATATCTCAATTGTCACTGCTTAACTACACTTCGGCTTGCATTGCAGAGGGATCTCTCAAAACGGACACTTTCAGATGACCCAAAGCCAAAAAACATGCTGCCAGAGCACACCTAGCATGCCTAGTCCTCTGTAGCACCCCAAAATGCAAATGGTGTGAATATGGGATACTCAAATCCAGCTGTTTCATTCTGCAGGACTCTGCTCATTGTGCCACATGTTGTCCTTGCTAACATACCTGCTCCCAGCCCTGACCTTGGCACCTGAAGTGTGGAGGGGACGGGATTCCTCACCCACCCCTGGGCTCAGCCTCTCCTGCCAGCCAGCTCTGCCCCGCTCTGCGTGCGAAACATGTACTGGATGGGAACTTCACAGCTGGATTCTGCTGGAGCTGGCCCTGCATGAGGACCATTTACAGCCCTTACAAATACAATAAAAATGAATGTTACAAACTCATTCATCCTGAAAAATTCTGGAAAATTCCCAAATCAGGCAGGAGCTCTGTCTGTGTTACAATCTGTACAGGAAGCAGTCATCTGATGCACACAGCACTTCAGCAGCCAAAGTTTTATCCATAAGCTAAGTCGTGATATTTTCTGTGTTTGTACAGAAAAGGCAAACATCTGTTTAGGAACCCTGTTTGATCTTTACTTTTAGAGGTTTTTTAATCTAAATAGCCAATTTCATAGCTACTTGTTGAAATAATATACACATGTCTTTTGGTTCAAAAACACAGGAAAAAGAATATGCATCTTTGAAAATCTGATAGGCTGTAGATATTTTTTCTCTCTCTTCTATGAAGTAGACAAAAGGATTTATTTTTTTTTAAAACCAATGCAATACTGCTGTTAATTTCATTTGTCTAAAATAAGCCTCCCTTAATTGAGTCATGATATTTTCCCACTAAACTGTGGGAAACCATTTAGAACACAAGACGACAAATAATGGTGGAGAGACAGAGAAAATGAATTACCAGCACCAGAACCATCTGAAAACATCAGTCTGGAAGGAATCTATTAGGTTGTGGAGTCTGTTTCCTGCTTTCCTCAGAAAACCTATTATTTTAGCCTCTCACATAATCTGGTATAACTCCATCTTCTAATGGATTGTTTTGCCCCTTTCAAAAGGCTGAATAGAAACCCACTTAATGACTAGGCGTCTGTGCATTTGATCTTATGCCAGCTCTCCACTTTTACATAAATATTTCATCTTCGCATGATATCTACCCCATCGAAGCATTTTAACAGAGCAATCATATCCTTCCTCAGCTTTTGCTTTACTAGACTATATAAACTATGGATATTTAAAGGATATCTGTCCCTTCAGTGGAGCTTATCATGGATGACTTCTAGTGCCTATCACAGTAAGTAAATGCACAAACTGTTTAGGACAAAGATTGAACTGCTGGAACCTAAGAGCAGTATAGATGCATCCGTGGGTTGCTGTGCCTGACCTAATAAGTCTCTCAGCTGGCACTATTGCCCTTGTTAGACTAATTTCCACCATGTTCTTTTGACATAACATCTTTCAAAGAGTTTTTAAATTTTCATCATAAACAATTTTCAGTATTGACATGATAGCTTTGATATCTCGCTCCCGTTCACCTTCCTGGCACCATCCGGCGGTGGAATATGGCTGCAGATATGGATGGGTTTCAGGATGGGCTTTCATGAAAACGATCTCTGAAATGAGACTAGCAGAGCAACCGGAGCTTCTGAAGTTGTGTGAACTCTCATCTCCCATGGGAAATGTGCGAACACACATATTCTGTTCAAAAAGGCTGAACAGAAGGCTTTTTTACCACTTAGCTCCATCAATATGAACTTAATGCTTCAAACGTGCAATAAAAAATGTGTCTGCACTGTAAAACACATAAAAATTTACCAGGATCATGTAAATAAGAGCAGTGATAACAGATGCATAAATAAACATGGTATCATGGCATTCAATTTTCATTTGGCAGCTATCTCAAAAGCTGTTCCTGTGGGAAAGTTATCACACATAAGAAGTCTTTACTAACCCATATAAATAAATCTGTCTGCTTCCAATTTGCCTTGTTACTGATGTAAGCTGGAAAATTGCCATCTTGAAGAGCAGACTTGGGCTCTCAGCGTTCTTACAAAGTTCCCTGCCTTGCACTGAGGTGTGTCGTGTGGTGGCTCTTGAGAGGGCAGGGTCTGTCCATGAGCATACCGACAGCAGGCGTTTGATGCCTGAAATTCACAGCAAGTCCCCTTCTGATTGGCAGCTCTTATCACAAAAAAGCATCTTTCTGTACGATGTCTTGTCTTGTCCTCTCAGATGAATACATACACATGAAACTGAGTATATTATTTCAATCAGCTCTCTCTGTCTAGAGTATTAGGTAGCTTCCTTCAAGACAACTTAATTAACATGCAAATGCAACACCAAAAGTTGTAACTCCAATAAACAAACCAAAGAGAACAGTTCTCACATTGTAGAAAAGTGAAAAAAGTCATAAAGACAGAAAAAACAGTCATGACTTCTTTGTATTAGCAACATTTGTGGTCAGGTTTTGCACTTTTTGTCTTTTACCAGCAATGAAACATTGTAGAAGAGACTCTGTAGATATGACCTTGCATGAGGTGAGAGACTGAAATATTCAGGTTTTTGTCTCCCTGGGGAAGGAGGTAAAGGAACATAGGAAAAAATGTCTTTCCTTAGTAGAAAGGCACACAGGACTCATGAAACTGTAGCTTATAGGCTCTAACAAGACCATATACACTTGAGAATATTGCAAATGGTGACTGGTGAAGAGATTACTTAAAAGTCAGTTTAATGAAGGTTATAAAAGCCTGGAGTCAGGAAAGAGAGAGGAGGTCGTAGTGCATATCTTGTTATCTAACAGCTGTAAGCTGCATATTGATCTGGTTTTGGGCAGTGATAAACAAAGTCGTGAACCCAGTTGAGGCAGATTGCAGAGTTTGGCACAAACATGCATCAGTCATTATTCACGATCTTATGTTAGCGGCACAACCCCAGTTAAGGGGGAGCTGTGTGAGGCTGGAGCTTTATTATAGAAACAAATTTGGGAAGCTGCTTGGAGACCCATCCCATGAGATTGCCTTTTGCAGAGCTTTGGACAAACATGCAGAAGGTCACAAAAATGCAAAGTGGCATAGGCAAAAAGAGAATAGAAATTGAGGCAAAACCAATTCAGAATAAATTCAGGAATAATTTCAAAATATTTTACCTTTTTAATTTTCCTTTTTAAGTTTCCTTTTCACTCCATTTTTTCTTTATTTTACTTTTCTTTCCTCTCCAGGCCTCTTTTCCCAAGATGAACTCATTAGGAAGGTCCATCAGAGCAGTCAAAAGCTAGTGGATATTCAGACTTTGTTGTTTGTCAGAGCAAGGTATATGAAATCTCATGAAAGGTAAGACATTCATTGGTGTCACCTGTTGCAAAGAACTTCCTGCAAAGTTTTGCTTTCTGATACTAAATTAAGAAGAGCACATAGAAGAAAGAGAGAGCAGGATGAAAAATAACTTGTAGAGACAATTTCAGTGTAAAATAGAAAGTAAAAGCCTAAAAAGCACTCTTAAATTCAGTCTACTCCTTGTGTCAAACATCAGGAAAGTCATACTTCGTAATTCATCTGGATGTTCATACCCTAAGGGATTTATGTTCAGCTGAAATAAAGGAAAACAGATGCTAACTCACATGTAAACACTGCCATGAAAAGCACATATTCTAAAGGCTATTTGTATCCTTTCCTTATCCTTCAAGTGTATTTTTCTTGGTTGATTTATAGCGTAGCTGGAACCACATGGGGCCCAGATCGAGCATAAGTATATTGCTGTTTATACTCAACTCCCCCCGTGATGTCCCCTACCCTGGCTACCTTGCTTGAAGTACCAAACCCCCATCACATTAGCTAGGAAGCTTGGGGTTGTCAAGATGATGATCTACACCAAAGTGCCCAGATATGGTGGCATGCCTCATTTGAGGAAAACTTTTACGAGAGAAGTCTAAGAAAATGCCTTACAAGTAAACCTGCCAAGCTCAGCAAACTAGCTTGAGAAGTTCCTGTACTGATAAACAGCCTGGTATGCTCTGTAGTATTTAAATTTGTTTTCTGTTACTTTTAAAAACCACCCTTACTCTAATGTGAATACCCAGGGCAGGGTATATCTTATCTCACTTTAGACATCCACAATAAAAGCAGTAGTAACAGACGTAGCCATAGGTAATTATTCATTTCAGTCTGAGATTTATCTACAATAGAAAAATTATGTTCCAGAAATGTCTATTTCTCTCCATTTATCATGGGGAGTATGCTCAGGTAAGGACATCAACATAGCAGATGCCTAGCATGAGCTAAGGTGAGCTCATTGCGCTTGTCCACCAACTCCTCTCCAGTCTAGTATTTTTCAGTCCTTATTTCTTTTGCCTAGATATCTATCGTTCTTGCTGATTTTCTTCTGGAACTGTCTTGTCCTCATTTAAGATTTCATAGAATCACAGAATGGTTAGAGTTGGAAGGGGCCTTGAAGATCACCTAGTTCCAATCCCCCGGCCATGGGCAAGGACACCTTCCACTAGCCCAGGTTGCTCAAAGCCCCATCCAGCCTGGCCTTGAACACGTCCAGGGATGGATTTTCTACAACTTCTCTGGGCAACCTTTTCCAGTGCCTCACCACCCTGACAGTAAAGAATCAGGTATCTCCCTGATAAAGAGTCCCTCCCCACCCTTCCTGTAGATCCCCCTTTAGGTACTGGAAGGCCGCAATAAGGTCTCCCCAGAGCCTTCTCTTCTCCAGGCTGAACAGCCCCAACACTCTCAGCCTTTCCTTATAGAAGAGGTGCTCCAGCCCTCTGATTGTCTTTGTGGCCCTCCTCTGGACCCATTCCAACAGGTCCATGTCCTTCTTATGTTGGGGGCTCCAGAGCTGGATGCAGTACTCCAGGTGGGGTCTCACCAGAGTGGAGCAGAGGGGCAGAATCACCTCCCTCAACCTGCTGGCCACATTTGTTTTGATGCAGCCCAGGATGCAGTTGGCTTTCTGGACTATGAGTGCACATTGGCAGCTCATGTTGAGCTTCTCATCGAGCAACACCCCCAGGTCCTTCTCCTCAGGGCTGCTCTCGATCCATTCTCCGCTGAGCCTGTGTTTGTGCTTGGGATTACCCTGACCCTGGTGCAGGACCTTGCACTCGGCTGTGTTGAACTTCATGAGGTTGGCATGGGCCCACCTCTCCAGCCTGTCCAGGTCCCTCTGGATGGCATCCCTTCCCTGCAGCACATTGACTGCACCACACAGCTTGGTATCATAGGCAAACTTTCTGAGGGTGCACTCAGTCCCGTTGTCCGTGTCGCCAACAAAGATGTTAAACAGCGCTGGTCCCAGTACTGACCCCTGAGGAATGCCACTCGTCAGTGGTCGCCACTTGGACATTGAGCCATTGACCACAACTCTTTGAGTGCAACCATCCAGCCAGTTCTTTATCCACTGAGAGGTCCTGTCGATTCTGTCATATCCATGTCTCTCCAATTTAGAGACAAGGATGTAGTGTAGGACAGTGTCAAATGCTTTGCACAAGTCCAGGTAGATTATGACAGTTGTTCTTCCCTTATCCACCAACACTGTAACCGCGTCATAGAAGGCCACCAGATTTGTTAGGCACAATTCACCCTTAGTGAAGCCGTGTTGGCTGTCCCAATCACCTCCTCATTTTCCATGTGCCTTAACAGAGTTTCCAGGAGGATCTGCTCCATGATCTTGCCGGGCACAGAGGTGAGACTGGCTGGCCTGTTCCCTGGGATCTTACATATTTGATCTCACATATCCTTTGGTTTGTTATATTGATAGGAATTCTGCAGTAGTTTAAGCCACCAGCCTTACAGAACTCTTGCTGGTGATCTGGACTGGTTTCCCTGTGATGGTTGTGAATGTACTTTTGACTTATATCAAGGTGAATGTGAGCCAATTAATTAAACCCAATTAAACCCAGAGTCAGCCTTCTCGTTTCTAATTATTTGAGACAGCTGAGTAAGCAAGCATGTTTGGATCAATGCACATTTTTTCACTGCAGACAAAGCTGATAATAGATAGATTTAATCACTTCTGCTACATTAAATATATTCTTTGAAAAAGCAAGATGTACTTTTCAAAGTTACTGTAAGTACCACTGATTTTTTTAAAAAAAGCTTTGAAGTCTTTGGCTTTCTCACACATTTAAACATCAAGATAATTCTCTGCATCCTGCAATGCGCGCTGCAGCACAGAAGTATTAGAAGCAGCTGAGAGGTGGCAACATCCAGGAAGCTGATGTGAGAATTGCTTTGCTGCTCTGTGAAGTGTTGACAATGCTTTGTTCTGTCTAGAGCTCTTATGGAAATTCATCCCATTGANTTAGCAAAAAAAAAAATGCAGTTTACTGATTTTACTAGTTTTTGGAAAAAAAAAATGCATGGCACCTAAGAGGGAGGAGCTTCTTTCTGGTTGGAAAATTAATTTTGTTTCTGTTGTTTTCAAACAACAAATAGAAAATCCCCCAAGATAATTTTACTTTTCTTCCAGAAAATTGTTCTAGTGGAAAATTCCTAAGCAGCTCTAAATGAAACAATGCACAGTCAGCCATCATCCAAGTTAGGAACGCTATCTGACACAGTAGGGACTTCAAAGTGCTGGTGTGTCTGTTCAGTTTTTATATTTTTCAGTAGCCATTTATTTAACATTCCAAGATTTCTTTGAAAGTTCTTGTTTAATATTTATTATTCCACTATCAGATACATCCAGAACTGGAAATTCCTCCAAGTTATAGACTTTTGCTGCTCCCCAGCACTGCTGTGGGGTATCCATGTCTTTTCTTTTTGGAGAAAAATCAGTTGCAGCTAGGGAAACAGGCTTACAGAGTTCCTACCCTGCAATCCCAAGTTTCTATGCTAGATTCTGCTTTTCAGACTGATCTGGTTGAAATAGCCAAACATCAACTTATTCCATTAGTGCTTTGTATTTCCCAGGAGCTTTAAATTGTTGCCTATTTTAAACCCCACATTAAGCAGATTATCTGCAATTAAAAGCCCAGTTCCAAAAATATGCTGGTTACTTCCATTGCACCTGTGCAGCAAAAAGCCTTCTAGTGGGAATACCCTTGAGGTCTTTTTGCTCAAGTATTTCTGTGATATGATTTACCTGTGTTTAGGTGATAGTTTTTAAGCAATGGCTGATTTTTTACTTTTGTGCCGGTGGCACTTGTGCAAACTGTCAGGAAGAATCCTGGGGTTTCCTTTTTGATTTGTTTGTATCACACCTTAACCCCCCCAGCTCCCACCTCAGAAATGCTGTAATTCATCTTGCTTTGTGTGAGCCATTAAGCAAAGCAGGAGGTCGTTCAATAAACGCCTGCAATGAAGATGCCGTGGCCCTCAGGGGCAGAAATCCTGTCGAATACTACAATAAATTCTTACTGATGCTGTGGAATACAGGAATTATCATGCTGTTGAATTTACTATTAGTTTTATCTGAGGACTCAATAAGGAAGCTATTTCTCAGAATAAGGACAGGTATTAGTGCCCCCCAACAGTTGCAGCCTTCAATTCGAAGTAGTAATAAAATATATTGAAGTGGATATCGCTTTTCTTTTATTACTTCTCTTCAGACCTTGGTCCCACGCTTCTTGTGATTAAGCTTTTGTACCAAACTGAAGGCTGTGCATTCATGCATTGTGTTTAAGTACATTTGGAGTCCTTTGTGAACTGGCTGGGTTTTGGTCCATTTTTTTCCTATTTAACAACTTACTAAATACAATTCCAGCACTTGGCTCTAGGTCAGCGTGTGCTGCATCTCCAGCCCATGAACTAGCATGGTGGGTGGCTTCTGGGTGAGCATCTCTGCCCCGCTCCTCCCAGAGTGACAGCTCACCCTGCCCACCAGCAGCAGCCTCACCAGCTGTACTGGTAAGATAAGCAGTGCCGTGGTGCGAACTGGGGCAGTCCTGCAAACCCCTACTCCTGTGGTGCAGAAGCTGCCTGGATTTGGCCCAGGCTGGGCAGCTCTCCCCTAGNGCTGCAGCACAGAAGTATTAGAAGCAGCTGAGAGGTGGCAACATCCAGGAAGCTGATGTGAGAATTGCTTTGCTGCTCTGTGAAGTGTCGACAATGCTTTGTTCTGTCTCTTTGGAAAAATGGAAATTCATCCCATTGAAAGTCTACACATTTGAAAAGCATAGTTCAGCCCTAAACTGGAAGTTTGGGAGTTTGTGAGCTACATGATTGGAAGTATTTTGCTAATTTCTGTAAAAGATTTTAGCAAAAAAAAAAATGCAGTTTACTGATTTTACTAGTTTTTGGAAAAAAAAAATGCATGGCACCTAAGAGGGAGGAGCTTCTTTCTGGTTGGAAAATTAATTTTGTTTCTGTTGTTTTCAAACAACAAATAGAAAATCCCCCAAGATAATTTTACTTTTCTTCCAGAAAATTGTTCTAGTGGAAAATTCCTAAGCAGCTCTAAATGAAACAATGCACAGTCAGCCATCATCCAAGTTAGGAACGCTATCTGACACAGTAGGGACTTCAAAGTGCTGGTGTGTCTGTTCAGTTTTTATATTTTTCAGTAGCCATTTATTTAACATTCCAAGATTTCTTTGAAAGTTCTTCTTTAATATTTATTATTCCACTATCAGATACATCCAGAACTGGAAATTCCTCCAAGTTATAGACTTTTGCTGCTCCCCAGCACTGCTGTGGGGTATCCATGTCTTTTCTTTTTGGAGAAAAATCAGTTGCAGCTAAGGAAACAGGCTTACAGAGTTCCTACCCTGCAATCCCAAGTTTCTATGCTAGATTCTGCTTTTCAGACTGATCTGGTTGAAATAGCCAAACATCAACTTATTCCGTTAGTGCTTTGTATTTCCCAGGAGCTTTAAATTGTTGCCTATTTTAAACCCCACATTAAGCAGATTATCTGCAATTAAAAGCCCAGTTCCAAAAATATGCTGGTTACTTCTATTGCACCTGTGCAGCAAAAAGCCTTCTAGTGGGAATACCCTTGAGGTCTTTTTGCTCAAGTATTTCTGTGATATGATTTACCTGTGTTTAGGTGATAGTTTTTAAGCAATGGCTGATTTTTTACTTTTGTGCCGGTGGCACTTGTGCAAACTGTCAGGAAGAATCCTGGGGTTTCCTTTTTGATTTGTTTGTATCACACCTTAACCCCCACAGCTCCCACCTCAGAAATGCTGTAATTCATCTCGCTTTGTGTGAGCCATTAAGCAAAGCAGGAGGTCGTTCAATAAACGCCTGCAATGAAGATGCCGTGGCCCTCAGGGGCAGAAATCCTGTCGAATACTACAATAAATTCTTACTGATGCTGTGGAATACAGGAATTATCATGCTGTTGAATTTACTATTAGTTTTATCTGAGGACTCAATAAGGAAGCTATTTCTCAGAATAAGGACAGGTATTAGTGCCCCCCAACAGTTGCAGCCTTCAATTCGAAGTAGTAATAAAATATATTGAAGTGGATATCGCTTTTCTTTTATTACTTCTCTTCAGACCTTGGTCCCACGCTTCTTGTGATTAAGCTTTTGTACCAAACTGAAGGCTGTGCATTCATGCATTGTGTTTAAGTACATTTGGAGTCCTCTGTGAACTGGCTGGGTTTTGGTCCATTTTTTTCCTATTTAACAACTTACTAAATACAATTCCAGCACTTGGCTCTAGGTCAGCGTGTGCTGCATCTCCAGCCCATGAGCTAGCATGGTGGCTGGCTTCTGGGTGAGCATCTCTGCCTCCCTCCTCCCAAAATGACAGCTCACCCTGCCCACCAGCAGCAGCCTCACCAGCTGTACTGGTAAGCTAAGCAGTGCCGTGGTGCGAACTGGGGCAGTCCTGCAAACCCCTACTCCTGTGGTGCAGAAGCTGCCTGGATTTGGCCCAGGCTGGGCAGCTCTCCCCTAGCCCAGCTCTGTCCTGTGCAAGCAGCCTGCACTGCCTTACTGCAGGAAAATAGTCATAGAATCATAGAATGGTTTGTGTTGGAAGGGACCTTGAAGATCATCTAGTTCCAACCCCCCTGCCACAGGCAAGGACACCTCCCACTAGACCAGGTTGCTCAAAGCCCCGTCCAGCCTGGTCGTCATCCTTGCCACTCCCAGCTGTCAGAAAAGATGAGAAAAAGATGAGAGGCACCAAGGAAGATGATCAACCCCCAGGAGCCAAGCAGGATAGGACTACACCCCAGAGGCAGCCCCAGGACCGGAGAACCCCCCCCACCATGTGCAGCAGAGCCCATGCTCTCACCAGTGGCGCTCCACAGCCATGAGGAGTAGGACTGTCTTGGTGTGGCTGGAGATGTTGCAGGACCCTGGTGCCTGTTAAAAACAGAGATGTGAGAGAGCAGGCAGCGTTGTGCCCTCTCATCCCCTGCCCCAGGAGCTCAGAGGGTTTTCCCCACCACCCCAACCTTGAGTCACCTGCACAGAAGCAGGGAAAAACAAAGACATGGCACTACTGGACGTGTGCTGTAAATGGCTGGTTGTTGCAAGGTGACCTTACTCTCCACACCAGGCCAAAACGCATTGGTTTCAGTTGGGTGCAAGCCTCCCCAAGTAGAAGTGGCCTCATGGGTACGAGGGGGAATTGCCGAGCTGGCCGGGGAGACCTGTACCACAGTGGTGGGGCTGGCTAAAATTTAGCAGCTGCCTAATGATGCTTTGGATGGTGAGTGAGTCACACAGAGGATAGATGCTGCATCCTAAGCTGTGGCAGCTGTTGGAAACGAAGCCTTGGATGAATTTCTCTAGGTCTGTCACCCTCCATGATAAATTTAGGCAGCTGAACATGCACACATTCACTTGCAAGTGACAGCTGACATTTCCTAACACTATTACATGGAAAACCTATGCCAGATGGACAACCTTGTCAGGAGCAGCATTTGCTCATTTTCTTTCTGTGCTACTGTGCTGAAATACAAGACGACTTGAAAAAAAATAAGAGCTGCATTAAAAATGTGCGAATTGCAAAGCTGCACACTTCAGAAATCTCTAAAGTGTCCTTATGGCCCCTTCTATACATGAACAACTATAAATCTTTAATTACATGCTCACACGCTGTTTTTCACTGAACCTTGTCTCGGGCAGTAGCTGGATATTCAGTGTTTCTCTTCCTGTCATTCAGAGGAGCCTAGTTTAGCATATTTCACCCAAACTGAATACAAAAGATTGTACTTGATGAACCTGTGATGTTCCCACTGTAGTAACTGAGTGTGTCACAAGTCTTAATCATGCTTCAATGATATTTTTCCCTATTTAAAATGGGGAAAATGAGTCACAGGCAGAGAGTGGCCAAAGTTGGCAAGTATCCGTCAACTGCAAGAGCCCAACTTCAGGACGATTTTTTTTATAATATTTTATTGTAGTGCACAACCCACCTTTTCACCCCTCTCTGGTAGTGCTGACGTGTCCTAGCTCCTGTGCTGTGGTTCCCAGGACACTTCAATTGTGCTTTGTGGCACCAGATTAATTCATTAGCTCGTGCCAGCTAGTGTCAATAGCTTGCACCTAAGCAGTTAGAAGTTGCCTCTTCTGTAATACGTCCCTGGCAAGTGTGAAACATGTAAGAGTCTTCCTAACATAGCTTTGCACAAGGAGGTCTGCACCACCTCCCTCCTCAGAAGTTGATATCCTAATGGCAACTTCTGTGAAGGACTAAGAAATAAGTTTGGACTGCCTTTCACGGCTGTCACCCTCCAGAATGACAGCAAGGAAGAGCAAACACGGTACGCTTCGTTGCCATTACCCATGCCAGATCTGCTACGGACACATGTAATCTGAGGCTGTCAGAGTCTTGTTTTGACAGTACAAAATGTTTTCACAGTGTGCTTTGCCATACGTTCGTGATTAATCTTGCCTGAAATTTAGAATTTCAATTTTGGAAATTCTGAAAATGCAAATTAAATACAATGTGAGTATTAGCCAACATTTTAAACAAATGGTTACAAATTTTCTCTTACCAACAATGTACCATCTGTACCATCAGAGAGAAGAGAAGAGAGTGTGACATGAAGTCCAGAACTGAGCCTGCCCAGAAGCCAGCCTTCTAAGCACAGTTTCCCAGAGTTTCTATGGTAGCGTAATACCACAGTGTGGCTTCTGTTCTACTCAGTAAACTCAAATACCTTGATATGGAGTTCACTTATTCAAAACATAGTATTATATTTCACCTTTCCTGCTAGAAACCTGAAACATTCCATGTGGAAACCTTAGCCCTACTATAATCTTTTCGATTTAGCATTTTCTACCAATCCATTTCAAAGGAAATAACTCTCCCATTCCTAATATTTTTAGCTTTTATTTGAATTTTTCTCTTATGTTTTTTTTTCTTCTAAAAAATATCTAGTATGGTATCCTTTTCCAGTCTCCCAAGAAACTCCAGTACCTTCTGGGTGCATCTGTTTCCCATTCTTTTCCTCCCCTGTATTTGCATACCAAAGCCCGCTAACCTTAGCATGATTAAAATGGCATATGCAAAGATTTCACTCTTCCCTTGTAGTTTCTGATAGAATGAGTATGATATACTTTAATTTGAAAGTACTCATACTCTTTATTTCCAATTAGTCTCATGGGTATTCCTTTATACTTGCCGGACCTTCAAGGAAGAAAGTCAGACTGGTTAATGAAACCCTGAAGCCAAGGGTGACTTAGTGAGAGGTGGAAGACTGGATAACTGCCTGAGCCCTGGTAAGTTATCACTTCAAAACACGCTTCCATTTGGTAACCTGCTGAGTGCCCTGCTACTCCTCCACTAGAAAATAGCAGAGCGCAATAGGAAATGGTCCGTAGATCAAAAAGTCTGGTGCAGAGTGCACAACATCAGCGTGGTGCGTGCTCGGGGGAGTTTGCTTTTGACTGGTGCTCATCCAAGCCAGGGAGCTGAATGCCCACCCACAGCTGCAGTTTGTTATGGGCTGTCTCCTGGAGGAGGACTTCTGGTGACTTAGCTTGGCTGAAAGGGGTCCATGTGGTACGCACTGAGGTCAGTCCGTGACAGGAGCCAAGCCACAGCAAGAAGGGCATTTAGGGGCTTTGCTTCAAGAGTGCAACACTGATCCAAACTGGAACACCCTTGTAGATGCACCGAAGGCTGACCTCCTTCGGTGGCACAACAAAACCTCAAAAAGTCAACAGATATTCACATTATAACCGTGTGCCATGTCCAGTGCAAAATATCCAGATTATTACTGACTTACATTCAGTACACCTGGGTTCGCAACCCTAGCAAACAGACCTGGCCATCTCTCGCCGATATTGCTGATTATAACGTATGGAGCGAAACAAACAACCCGCTTGCTTTTGTAACACCTTCTACATGTGATACCTTCTTAACTTCACGGTTGATTTTGAAAAAAAATTAGAATAGAAAAAGCAAGGCAAGCCTTTTGAATCCTCTTACACGTCTTTCATTTTTATCAATAGGCATGTGGAATAACTTTACGCTGACTTCGATGGAGGCACCGAGGAACAACGGTGCCTCTCAGAGGAGAACCTGAGTCAGTGTTTCCATTCTAGCTGGGCTGTAACAACAGCTATCTAGCACTGCTTAGAAGTATTGTAGCAGATTCCTCTTCCAGAAGTACGTTTTCCCTGGTGCTATGCCGATTTAACAGCTCAAAAAACTACAGCGTACTGATGTTGAATTCTGAAGGCGGCATTATTCCTGTAATAAATGAGGGGACCTGAGAGACAGGCTACCTTACAAAAAGCTGCTATATGACCTGAAGAACTACTGCATTCCTACAAATATTTTCTAGGACATCTCCTTCACCAAATCATCCAGACTACTATTCCCTAAATACAAGATGACATTTTTCCCTCAGGAAATCATGAAACAATTATATATCAAAGTCATGATGGAATTCAGAATGTCTGAGGGATTTACATTTTCATTCATCCTCACTCCTTATTTATTTGAAAACTACATTTTACCCTTAGGAATAGGATGTGCTTCCAAATTCTCCCTCAGTTTCAACTACGCTGTAAACGTGACATACTATCTCAATATGCCAGGCAAATAAAGTTGTATCACATATTTGTGTAATTCTGCAGTACATCACAAGAAAATTTGCTGTCACATGAAGTGCTTTTTTTCAGGGTATAAAGAGATGTTGACCTTTAAGTAAGTCTTTAAAACTTGGCTTTGGAGTTGTAGAGTATGACATTTGATCAGCCATTTATGCTTAGCTCATATTAACTTCATTCCTGTGTATTTGCAAAACACTGGTGCAAACTTTAATTCATACTTCTCTTTCATCCTCTGCTATTGACACCAATTATAGAGCTCAGGTTGCAAAATGTTGCAAACTGGTAATCTTAATGTGGTTTTTATTGAATTGTTATCTTGGTTTGAACTATTAAATGTATACTGCACACCTCTGTGTCTAATTCAGAGAGAATTTCACAGTATTTAATTTGGCATGGTCCTTGGAGATCTAGTACTCTTAAAACAGAGAGCCCTTAGTAGGAAATAATTGTCAAAAAAAAAACCAAAAACAAACCTTTTAATGCCCAGAAGGCAGCACTCTGCAGCCCTCTTTCTTGGTATTCTTACAACTGCTAACAAAGGACTTAACGGATGCAATCCCACAGGAATATTTCCTAAAACTATGTCAGTTCCCTATGACCTAGAATGGGATATGCTTAAAATAACTAAGTAGAAGATGACTTCAACATTTAAAAAGCTTAAGGACCCCAGAAGGGTCAATGGGATCATCATGTCCGTTCTGCCCTGACTGTGTTCGCCAAATGGGACTTCTCTTTCTTCTTCACTTTTTTTTCTTCTTTATTGTCTCAGCATCATGGAATAGTATTAGCAGATTTGCTTTTTTTCCTGAGTGAATTATATCTTTCTACCTTTTATATCCACTGACTTTCATAAATACCTTGAGGCAATAAGAGATACTGGCCTCTGCCTGTCATGGGCAACTTTCAATTTAAGATGCTAGTTTGGAAGAAAGATGAGCAAAACAAGAGATTCGGATGAATTTCCAAAGTCTGTGGGGCGTGGCTTGGACCTAGTTGGCTAAAATTCAAGCGGTAGCTAGAAAACTGCCATTTTCTTTTTCATAGTGTAGTATTTATTGGGGAAAAAGCTATAGGAATTATGTGAGTAAACATAAAGGGGAAAGGGATAACATTACAGAGAATCTTCTTCAACATTAAAAAGAAAATAATGTTACCCATCCATTTGCGCAGGAAATGAAGCCTTTATATGAGTTGCCAAGAACTGCAATTGTTCTTCATAGACAGACTATTTAAGTATAAAGGAAAGCTGATGAACTGTTAGTGATTCCTGCCTTAGAGGCAGGATTGATAACTCTCATGGCTGGAGGGAAGCCAGAGACCATGGGAAAAGCAGAATATGGGTCTTCATCAGCTCCTTGCCAGTGCATGGGCAAGGTCGAGAAAGGAGTTACACTTTGCTCATTAAAGGAGAAAAAGACATACCCTGGAGAAGATGGGAGGATCACTGTCCACAGAGGTGAAAGATATATCATGTAGTTATGGAATGGAGGTGGAAAAGGGAGACAGACTAGTTGGACAAAGAGGTGAGAACTGGGAGGTCATACCACTCCCAGTGAAAGAACTGGAGACCTACAGAGGTTAAATGGAGAGAGGGGCAAGATGAGACTGAGAAAGAGGGAGAAGAGGTGAGCAATAAGAGTGATGAGGGGGCAAAGAACAGACATCAGGCATCCAAATTGCATTCTTACAGTGCTCATCTCTGCAACCATCTAGCTACCTTGTTTAACACTGAAAGTGGAACACAGTTTTAAAGGATCAGTAGGTTCAGTGAATAATTTGAAAATCGGTGTTATAAGAAACTATAAAAGGAGCACACTATTTGAACCACTTGGATCACAGTCAACAACACTCCTGAGTGCTGCTCAGAGGAACTCATAACCACAGAGCACACAAAACCACCCAGGCGCGTCTGTTTTAGTTACTTCCTAGTTTCTCAGGAGGGCCATTTTTTAACGTTGAAAGATTTTGGTTTAAACAAGAGGTCAGTACCTGCTGTCTCAAATTAGACATTAAGTGGCACCTTAGACGCTGACTGAGGTATAAGCAGGCTATAGCCACAGTTTATGTTAGTATCTGAAGTTCATCCTTGCGTGATAAAGGCTGTGGAGACAACGAGAGTTGAGCTCTGCAACAGTGGTCCCTGCAAGCAAATGCAAAGTTTGAACTCTGGTGCAGTGGTTTCCCAAGAAAAGGTAAAATTTGAGCCTGAAGCACTTTCCAGAAATACACTTAAGAAATACACTTAGCTCATCACTTAGTTAAAAACTGTGAATTCAATGGATAACCTGGAGGGATAATCTCAGCAGCCACTCGTAAGCAGCCACTATTTTGCTTTTTCTGCCCATCTTTTTCTCAACATCAGATCAATCAGCTCAGGCTAAGTGAGGCAGAAATGATTATTTTTAACAGAATCCAGCTAGGCAGGCTTTGCAACTACTTTCTGACAGTGAATTCAGTTGCAAAAGTAAGAGAGACAGTTCCCATCATGTCCTGCGTGTGCTAACATGGAAAGACATTAGATGGCTCTGCTGGCACGGGTGACACAACTGTTGCATGCAAACGTGTCCATCATCTTCTGCACATTTCTTCTGAATCCTGGTTGCCAAAGGGACTCCAGGCTCTCTTTTGGGAAAAAAAAAAACAACTTTCTTCCTTCTAGTAGAACATGTCTTTCAAGATTTATGAAAGATTTACCTCTGCTGTATACACAATCATAGAATCATAGAATCATAGAATGGTTTAGGTTGGAAAGGACCTTGAAGATCATCGAGTTCCAACCCCCCTGCTATAGGCAGGGACACCTCTCACTAGACCAGGTTGCCCAAGGCCACGTCCAGCCTGGCCTTGAACACCTCCAGGGATGGGGCCTCAAGAACCTCTCTGGGAAATCTGTTCCAGTGCCAATCTTAGCAATGAATGCACTCTTCCATGTCTTGTGTTCCTCTGCAAATGGAAATAAAGTGTTTTAAATGCGTTTCTGCACATTGTTGTATGAGGTTGTCACATGTGGCCACCATGCCTTTCTTGGTCTCTTGTACTGAGGCTTTTAAAAGATAATTGTGAGATAATTAATGTTGGCTAACCAAGATATGCTCTTAAGAGCTATTTTCCCCCAGAATTACTGTTATCTTTATTCTGTAAAACCTCCTGGGTTTTTTCTGCTGGTATAAAATGTTTATTAAAAAAAAGGATCAATAGAAATTTTAATCTAGACCAGAGTTCCCTCCATTGAGTCCAACATACAAACCTCCTGGTAAAACGTAGAACTGGATTTCTGCCTGATTCTTTGTCAGTGCTCATGCAGAGAAGAAAGGGAAGAACCTCAACATTTTGAAACAGTACTGGGGGTCCTTGGGCTGGGCCTTGTCAGTAGAAGCAGAGCAATTTACTCATTGATGGGCCAGAAATGTCCAAGAGAAGGTGTTTACCAGGAGTAAGCTTATAACCATCACATACTTGCATGGACACATTTCTTCTCTTCATATGGTTCATTTTCTTACTCCACTGTTATCATAGATTGCAAGAATTCTCACTAAAGATGATGCTTTTTTACAGAGGTATGCAGCTGTATGATTTATTTATACTATATGTACAATAAAGATTAAATACTTCCTAATACTACGGCAGAATTACATAGCACTTGGGAAAGGACTGAAGAAAGACACAACTGCTTCAGTTGAAATTTGTTTTCAGCCTGCACCATTTCACCATTAAGTATGTTTTATAAAGCAATGAGCTTGAACTAGTTCTGGAAAAAAAAATGTAGTATACGAGCTTGTCTAAAACAAGACCACTGGGAACTTTCTCATGGAAATGAAGAATCTTGTTAAAATATACTCACCAAATGTCATCATGCGTTGTGTGAAAATTGGAAAGCATTTAAATTCCGAAGAATATAAGCAATAGCAGCTTTCTTGTGAGAGAAACAGGAGAAAGATTACTAAAAGAAAAGGAAGGTAGAGGGAGAAAGAGATGTGAATCAAAATTTGCGGTTAAGAGTTTCAGGCTATTAAACGATCCACTATGCAGATTCAAGCTGAAGGCAAGGCCTATAGGTTAGAAGTTGGAATTCCTTCAAGACCTTGTTTTGCTGACACTGAACACAGACTTATCTATACACTAGGAAACAGCAGTAAGGGCAGAAGATGTCAGAAAAAGTGATTTTTGTGCCCTAGGAGAACAATTTTCGACATCTGAGGATGTTTACCAGTTTCTGTGGAGTCTGAGGATCATACCCAAAGGGAGAATCAACACAGTTACTGTTTGAGAACAGGCTCTGGGGGGAAAATAAAACAAGTCACATGTGTGAAATGAAAAAGTTCCCCATTGCATTTGTTAAGTTTTTAAGCACTGTTATACATAGTAGATGCAGGTTAGTGGCAGAGTGATCTGACTAAGCAGTAGCTTTGCAAGTTGCAGTTACGGAAATGTACCTTGGATAGTATGTATAAGGAATTGTGTGGAAATAAGGAAGTATTTAAATTCTAGAGAATACAAACAACAGCAGCTTTCATGTGAGGGAAATGAGAATAAGATTAATAAATATTCTTGGACATAGAATAAGGCACTTATTTTTATTACTACAGTTATTATTTAGCAATAAAAGTATTATTTAGCAGTACTTGGTTTTGTTGGAAAGGGTGTGCTGAACAGATAACAGAATTATCCTATCATCAAGCATCCTGAGAAGGCATCTATGAGATCAGGTAACTTTGATGTTGATATTTTTAACATACTGATTCAGTCAGATTCTGACATTATTATAACCTTAGAGTTGCTGTTCTTATAGAGGTGATGTGAAACCTGTTCTAACAAAAGAATAAACCCCCTCAAATATACTATGGGATACTTGCCTGCATTTAATGTACAAGGAATTAATAAATTAGCTGTTCTTGCAGAAAGCATGGACCACCATCTGTTCCCAGTGGATAGGATGGAGGAAACAGTTCAGTAAGATGAATGCAAGCCATGCTCGATTTTATGTGCTGGTAAAAACACAACCTAAACACGCACTCTGCTATTTGATTCTACACCTATGTTCTTAAAACTTGCAATGAGACATGAAAATTGTTGTCAAGTATATTTCAGTGTTTTGCTGCTGAACTAAATAACATAATAAGAAACAGTTATCTGTGCTGAGATTGTTGTTTCCGTAGCCAGCAATGAACGTTGTTAATGTAATGAAATGTAGGCACTCCAGAGCTGCATTTAGGTTGATGTTTCAGTGCAGATTGCACTGTGCAGAATCACATGATATTAAGATACGAGGTCTAATGATAAGTTACAAGTCGAGATGAGAGATATAAGATAAAATGAGAGGAAAACCTTTCCTAAAGGTACGTTCCAACTAGGAATCATGACAAAGTCCAACCAATTGAGTGGCCGAACAGACACCTTGTGACCAACGAGGTGAACTGAGCACAGAGGAGGTTTGTTAAGACACTGCTCCCTGCACAGGCTTGACAGCTGCTGGGAATGCTCAGCTACCACAGCCTGACCAGCAAAACATGGGGTTGTCATCCCCAGAGAGAGGACCAGCATGCTGCAGTCTCTGCGTACTGCAGGAAGTAAATCAGCAGAGACAGTATTTTGATCCGACGTCCTGAGTGATTTGTGGCAATGGACCATCAAACACCCTGCCCAGAGACTGGCAGAAGTGCTGGCAGCAGTGAACATTTAGCAACATAACACTGTTTCTTTCACTATTGTGGAGAAAACCGCCAAACTGGAATGCCAAACAGATCATCAGATGGCACCAAAGATGATCTTGATTGGCCAAATAATGTGAAAAATTGCTAAATGACAAGAAATCAACAGAACAGTGAATTCCAAGACTGAATGAAATTCAGTGGAGGACTCACAGCGGGACTAAAAACAATGAAGTTTCATCAGTAATTATCATGGTAAGAGATACCGTTTATTAAAGCTGCTGGTGGAACAAACGTCTGTTGAGAAGTCAACATTATCTTTATTCACTGTAGATTTCCTTTACACTCATTGACTGAAAGAGGCCCTTCGGGGACACAAAACGTCTTATCCTAAGGTAGGCACCTAAAATATGTCTGAGAGTCTTTCCTGTGCACTAATGATGAAGGGAGCCTAGGCTAGGCTGAGGAGCTATGATGTAGGTAATGTACTCTTTTCAACAACCATTTCACACCTATGTTGCAAAGAGCCTAAAGCTACGTAAGGCTAATCCTACTCCCCATGCTTTCGTGATCCAGCTGATTTGATAGACCTTGGGATAGTCGTTGGCAGTTTCAGGAGAAAGGGAAAGAGTAGGTCACAGTTAAGGAAATACTATTGATATATGGAGAATAACTATTCTAAGAGTTAGGGAAGGATGGTAAGGAAAAGCAAATCAGAAGAGGCAACAACCAGTAATTCTGCAAGCAGCCCCTGCTAGTCTGAAGAAAGAAGCTGACTGAGTCTTGGCATTTGCACGTGGCCATTGTCATTCCAGTGTCCAGTCATGGGGGATTCAGATTCTCTTGTAAGCGCCCTTAATCTGACAACACTTCAACTGGAGCAATTCTTCTATAAGGAAAGGCTGAGAGAGCTGGGACTGTGTTCAGTTTTGGGCGCCGCAGCATAAGAAGGATGTTGAGGTGCTGGAGAGGGTCCAGAGAAGGGCAACAAAGCTGGTGAAGGGTCTTGAGAATAAGTCTTATGAGGAGCATCTGAGGGACTTGGGGTTGTTTAGTCTGAAGAAAAGGAGGCTGAGGGGAGACCTTTTTGCTCTCTACAACTACCTGAAAGGAGGTTGTAGAGAGGTGGGCATTGGTCTCTTCTCCCAAGTTACAACCAATAGGACAAAAGGAAATGGCCTCAAGTTGCATCAGGAGAGGTTTAGGTTAGACATTAGGGAAAACTTCTACACTGAAAGGGTTATCAAAGACTGGAAGAGGCTGCCCAGGGAAGCGACTGAATTGCCATCTTTGGATGTGTTTAAAAGCTGTCTAGATATGGTGCTCAGGGACATGGTTTAGAAGTGGGCCGGGTAGAGTGAGGCAACGGCTGGACTTAATGATCTTAAAGGTCTTTTCCAGCCATAACGATGCTATGATTCTATGAAAATATGCAAGCCTCAATTTCCCAACACATTCTGGCAAGACTATTGGGATTTCTTCTGCCATAAAATAGTGTACTTCCACACTAGATCCAAAAACCTTTGCATCTTACTGTGAGGGTGCATCTCTCGTGATCGTGAAAATGGCCCAATCTTTGGATCCAGCAGATGAAAATCATCTGTCTGAGATCAAAATACCCAAGAAAAATTATAAATAACTTAATCTGTATCCTGTAAAAGAGACTGGTGACTCAGGTTGTTCTGCTAGATGATTTATGATCTACTGTATCTGGAAGACAGGAAGATTTTTTATATGTACGCAACAGATACTTAAGGCAGGAGCTGAGGTGCTTTTTTTTATATCCTCTCCAGTTGTTAGGACCTAGTCTGTGCATTTAATTTCTGCTGAATTAATATAAAGATGTCAATTACATCAGACTTCTCTTAAAGAGCTATTTTGTCTCAGAACACTAATTCATTTTAAATACACAGGAACTGATGCAGATACAAGACAGGTTTTTTCTCTGCTAGAAAAAAGCAAGGTTCCTGAGATGAGCTGAACCAAGGAAATGCCATTATGACAAGGGAATTAATAACACATACAGGATAAGCCACAGACATAAAGATAAAGGACTAAGAGACTGGATGGAGAATTGTCTGTCATGTATGTAACCTGGCAAGCAATTGAAGAAAATTATGAGAAGTTGAGAGCAAATCTCGCCAACTTCAGTGCCCTTTTGCTTTAAAATCAAATCCACAATTAATATATTTTCAAGTCCGGTCACACACACATTTTCCAGGCTTTATTTTGTTGTAGGCAGACATAATGTGATGCAATTTGACAATGTGCTCAATGCCTGAAAAAACACAGCATGTCAGTGGCGAGGCATCCCATCAAAGACTAGAGATAAATATCTGCAAGGGGTTGTTTCTGTGTGTGTGCTTGTTCAATTTAGGAATTTGCTGCAAGCGATATACTCATTATAACACATGTTCTGCCTTAAAATATGTGAAAAGAATCAGAGACGAAGAAAGAGGCTGAAGACCTTTGATACCTAGTGACTGCATCAGGAGGCATGTTCCTAAAATGTTGGCAAATGGCATATACCACAGACAGAGGGATGTGTATCTGAGAAATACACAGACAGGAACCGATGCTGCCACTTTGACCATCTTTGCACTGCCAAATACTGCAGTATTTAGTGCTTCTGTGGGCTACCTGAAATGTCATTGGATGAATAATTTCCATTTCTTGAAAGCCTGTTCTTGCTCGAGCCAGCTCTTGGTAGAGCATCAGTACAGCAGGACAAGAAATCATCCTTAAAAATGCACTGATTTCCTCGCACAAGAAATGCAGCAACGTGAAGCAAATAGAGAAAAGCCCAGTAGTACTGAAAATCAAGGCACTAACTGGACCTCCAACCTCCTGTAGGAAACCTGACAATTTAGTGCTACAGTCACAGAAAGAGATGGATCAAGTCCAAGCAACTGGAGATAAGGTGGTACCTGAAAAAAAATCTTCCTTGCATGCTCTCATTGCCAAACCTCCATAATGCTCATCCCAAAATAGTAATCCTGCAGCTGTGCAGATCATAAGAAACATTCCCTATCTGTGCACGGTGGCACATGTGTGCTAGAGCCCTGACTCTGCCCCCAGATCCCGACACAGGGAAATTGATTTGACCATGGACAGACTGGAATAGGAAGCAGATTCCCACAGGGGTGCACGGTATAATGAAGCTGCCGGCTCTGGGCTGCATAGAGCACCCATCTCCATTGCTCTCCTGGTTATTGCAGTTACACCCATCCACACTTCCCTTAATAATCATCGCAACTAAAATGGCATAATGCAGCTGTTCATATTGTTTAAAGGAACTGAGATTTCTTTCCTCCAAAGGGAGTTTTTCCCTCTTCCCTTCTACTGCCCCGTCTGAGCTCTTCCAATATGGTCTGGCTGATTTGCCCCCCTCCTCCTCTGGTTCTAGAAAGAAGGAAATAGTTGAATTAGCCAGCTGGCCAGCTCTCAGCATTTAAAAAAGATAATGACAAACACAAATATTTGAATTCTTTTCAGCAGAAGAGGGTGGCAGAGCGAGGGCTGGAAATCCCTGCCCGCAAAGGGCAAGGCAGCTCACGGGAGCAGAGCACAGCCCAGAGCCGGCTCTTGTCGTAACTGGGATTGAGGGAGGTGGGCAGAAAGGTACCTGCTCAGCAGGATTTGCAGCAAGATCTGGGGGCACAACGGCTGTTATGTTGGCCGCTCCCCTGCTCTGACAGCTGCTTGCTTGTAGGAGCTAAGCGAAATGCATACACGTTCTCTGAGGTACAGAAGATTTAATCTGTTGTTACTGCTCATGTGCTCTTATGGCACATTTGGAGGCAATTCTGCTTAAAACTGCTTACATAAAGCCAGCTGCGTTTGATGGATGTTAAGTAAAAAAAAAATCCTCTGTAACTCTTTCAAAATAAGGCTGCATTTTTTATTGCCCGTGCTTGGTTGCTTATAACATTCCTTATAACTTAGTGGAATTAGAAAAGTTTATGCCTTGTAATTTCAACTCTCAGACACTTTGAAGTGAATTAAAGTGTATCCAGTACAATCTTGTCAGGGGGAGAGGACTGGGAAGAAGAGGAAACAGATGTGCCATGGCTATACAATGCCCTGTGTTTCCTAATGATACACAGTTATATCAGAAAAGTACTCAGAAATGGTAAATGTTTATTTCATTGGTATGCAACAGCTGAAAGTATGGATACATAATAATGAGCCACTAGGGAGTGCTGGAGGAAAACTCAATATCCAAGAATGTAATACAATTTTTCCTGTCACAACAGTACTGTATTTTGCCCTTTGATTTTGTTTTTTTTTTAATCTCTTTTTTTTTTCCATAAAGCCTGGATTAATTAGCTAGACAATAATTACTTGAGCAATTTCCTGCACAGCAATAAATGGGTAATGTATTACTCTCCCAGAATGATGCTGCTGTAACACATCTGTCATCTACAATGACTGCAACTGCAAAAAACATTGCAGGGTTTATTTTTATTATGCCACAGTTTATAATAGATGGTCGGTCCAGTTTTATACATTTGAAAGCCTATCAGGTAGAGGACATCTGTATAGCAAAAGAGATTTATTTACTTAAGTGCTAATTGTTTTGATGCAAATACCAGAAACAGAGCAACAGTGTGGCATTATTCTATGGTTCATTTGCTTCAGAGGTTATTCATCAGGGAAAACAATCCTTAATGCCATACATCTTCATATGCATATGTTTCATCAGCTGAAGCCACCACTGGCTTTCAGTCTTAAAACTAAATGTGCGTTTTAACTGGTTACTCAGATGCAACAAGCAGTATTTCAAGATTTTATTGCCTCTCATTATCTTTTAAGCTTTATAGAGCATTGATAGTTTTTCAGGACAAACAAAGAGGAAGCAGTTTTTGTCAAGCTGGGAGCAATGAATAAAACAGAGCACGGCGGTTCCTAGGTTGAATATCCACTACCATCAGTTGTGGGAGAGCAGTGCTTCTGTTCCCTGACATACTCACATCCAAGGCTCACACCAACCCCAGTTCGCCCTCTGAATCCACCCGCAGTGTCTACTATGTTGGTCACCCTTGTGGGGCACGTATGCTCCCCAAATGTACAACTGCATCTTTCTGCTCCACAAATGTGCAACCACATCTCTCTGCTCCCCTCTAGGCTACATCATTGTAGGCATTTGTAGGGACCAGGAGCACAATCAGCATAAAATGCCTTTTTCCTTTAAAGCTCCTAGTGCATCACTCCAGATATCAAGCGGGTAAAGCAGAAGCAGTGTAGGGCCACCAACTGTTGACGTGCAATTTTTCCAGAGAGAAGAAAGCTTTTGAAATCTTTAGAGCCATTTTCTTTTCGGTATTTTCAGCCCTGCCTTCCACGCAAATGTTCTCTAATTTTCTAGTTTTTATTTAAGGGATTCAAATCAACTTTTAATATCACTACCCAACTGTAAGAACACTCACCTGGAGTTAATAGCACAGTGAAAGAAAAAGCCTATTGAAATCCATGGAGTTTGACCCGTTTTAAACTGATGTAAATGTCATTTCAACTCATTTAGAAACAACATTTCTCAAAGAAATGTATTTATTAACATGACATCAGTTAAGTTCACATGGGAAGTCCTGTGTTCTTGCTGGCAACAAAACTGAGAGTTTTGCAATAGCATTCAGAGAGACCACAATTTGACAATTGGTACCAACTCGCTAGCAATCCAAAGAACAGCATGGCAGAGAACTTAGATGGTTTAATTATAGCCCCCAAACTAAGTTGTAATACAGTGCAATAACTCTACTTCATTGGTGGTGGTGGATATACTGTTTTTTTTAATCCTCCTGTCTACAATATATGTCTGAAAGAGCTCACAGACTGAAAAATATAATTTAAATGGATGTTTAAAATTAGTTTAATGTTTTTACATGGAGAAGTCTTGCCTTGTGGGAGACTAACAAAAGACAATAAGTGATTGTCAGCATATTGTCACTGGCCTCCAAATACACAATAAGGCCTTGACTTTGTTTAGTGCATGCAGTGTCTGTTTTCAGAGGTTTTATGCATGATGTTTCTGGATGAGATGTGTGTTGGCAAAGGAGTGTGTACTGCATTTCTCTGTGTTTTGCTGCCAGGAGATTGTTCCAGGTTTGTGGACAGCTGCTAAGGATGCTCCAGCTCCTTCACGTGTGGAAAACTTTTTCCAGACAGCGACTGCTGGCACTCAGGACTAAGCCCTCTCTTTAGATGTATTAAAACACTTGGGCAGAGCAGCTTGAGTTCTGCCTAGCCTCTCGCCTTCTCTTTCTCTCCCTCTCCTCCCCACTAAGCCTGGGAAACAAACTCTCATGGTGGTGGCTGTGCTGTGGAAGCCAACATTTGGACTCACCTGAACAGAACAGAAGAATGAAAAAGAAAACACAAGGACATGTCAGCCTGTGAATGTGAAGTTTCCCCAGGCAAAACCTGCAGCATACAGCCTTTGGCTCCCCTGTAAGTGGCAGGTGGAGTAGCCACCGGGCAGCCCACAGCAGTTTCTTATATATGGCTGGGGACACTGAGCTTCTGTAGTCCAGATGCTGACTGGGATGGCGCCATTTGAGGAACCTGAAGGTGCACAAGTGCACAAGTCCATGGGACCTGATGAGATACATCCGCGGGTCCTGAGGGAACTGGCNCACATCTCTCTGCTCCCCTCTAGGCTACATCATTGTAGGCATTTGTAGGGACCAGGAGCACAATCAGCATAAAATGCCTTTTTCCTTTAAAGCTCCTAGTGCATCACTCCAGATATCAAGCGGGTAAAGCAGAAGCAGTGTAGGGCCACCAACTGTTGACGTGCAATTTTTCCAGAGAGAAGAAAGCTTTTGAAATCTTTAGAGCCATTTTCTTTTCGGTATTTTCAGCCCTGCCTTCCACGCAAATGTTCTCTAATTTTCTAGTTTTTATTTAAGGGATTCAAATCAACTTTTAATATCACTACCCAACTGTAAGAACACTCATCTGGAGTTAATAGCACAGTGAAAGAAAAAGCCTATTGAAATCCATGGAGTTTGACCTGTTTTAAACTGATGTAAATGTCATTTCAACTCATTTAGAAACAACATTTCTCAAAGAAATGTATTTATTAACATGACATCAGTTAAGTTCACATGGGAAGTCCTGTGTTCTTGTTGGCAACAAAACTGAGAGTTTTGCAATAGCATTCAGAGAGACCACAATTTGACAATTGGTACCAACTCGCTAGCAATCCAAAGAACAGCATGGCAGAGAACTTAGATGGTTTAATTATAGCCCCCAAACTAAGTTGTAATACAGTGCAATAACTCTACTTCATTGGTGGTGGTGGACATACTGGTTTTTTTAATCCTCCTGTCTACAATATATGTCTGAAAGAGCTCACAGACTGAAAAATATAATTTAAATGGATGTTTAAAATTAGTTTAATGTTTTTACATGGAGAAGTCTTGCCTTGTGGGAGACTAACAAAAGACAATAAGTGATTGTCAGCATATTGTCACTGGCCTCCAAATACACAATAAGGCCTTGACTTTGTTTAGTGCATGCAGTGTCTGTTTTCAGAGGTTTTATGCATGATGTTTCTGGATGAGATGTGTGTTGGCAAAGGAGTGTGTACTGCATTTCTCTGTGTTTTGCTGCCAGGAGATTGTTCCAGGTTTGTGGACAGCTGCTAAGGATGCTCCAGCTCCTTCACGTGTGGAAAACTTTTTCCAGACAGCGACTGCTGGCACTCAGGACTAAGCCCTCTCTTTAGATGTATTAAAACACTTGGGCAGAGCAGCTTGAGTTCTGCCTAGCCTCTCGCCTTCTCTTTCTCTCCCTCTCCTCCCCACTAAGCCTGGGAAACAAACTCTCATGGTGGTGGCTGTGCTGTGGAAGCCAACATTTGGACTCACCTGAACAGAACAGAAGAATGAAAAAGAAAACACAAGGACATGTCAGCCTGTGAATGTGAAGTTTCCCCAGGCAAAACCTGCAGCATACAGCCTTTGGCTCCCCTGTAAGTGGCAGGTGGAGTAGCCACCGGGCAGCCCACAGCAGTTTCTTATATATGGCTGGGGACACTGAGCTTCTGTAGTCCAGATGCTGACTGGGATGGCGCCATTCCTGAAAACTGCTTCACCTCAATCCTACTTTTTGTCAGCCACTCCTGCTCGCGGGCTTGTGGCCAGTTGTTCTTCCCAGCCTGGTTCTCTACCAGCCAGTCCTGCAGCCTGTGGCTTGTGCTAGCTGTTCCCCTGAATGGTAATCTCCCACTCATTACTGTCTGCTGTCTGCAGTTTGTGGAGACAGGTGGGAAGCTGAGGTTCATGAGCTGGAGCCCAAGAGAAAGTCCTGGAGAGGAAGGTGCCCACCACAAAATGTGCATAGCTTGAATATAGGTACTGCTTGAACGGTAGGAATCAATCAAGGGTAAGACCTAACCTGGGACTGTACAAATGGTGTTGTTGTGCTTTAACCCCAGCCAGCAATTAGGACCACAAAGCTGCTCGCTCACTCCCCTGTCCCCCACCCAGAAGGGTAGGGAAAAGTGGGAGAAAAGGAGGGGAAAAATACCTCATGGGTTGAGATAAAGACAGATTAATAGAACAATAATGGGAAAGGAAAATAACAATAATAATAATAATAATAATAATGGGGGAAAAAAATATAAGAGATGTCACTCTCACCACCCAGTGAATTGGTTGCCCAGCCCAACCCAAGCAGTTATCGCAGATTCCCGCCCCCTGGCCACCCCCCATTTATATATTGAGCATGACATCTACAGTATGGAATATTCCATTGGCCATTCCATTGTTCTGTCTATGCCCCTTCTCAGCTTCTATGCAAAGCTGAAAAAAGTCCTCGACTAGTATAAACATCACCTAGCAACAACTAAAACAATATGCATTATTGGCATTCCTTTCATACCAAATTTGAAAACACAGCAACCACTAGAAAGAAAATTAACTCTATCCCAGCTGAAACCAGGACAGGTGACTACAGGACACTAGGGGATTGCTTCAGCTGCTTTTGGTGGCTTCTACAGCTATTTCATGCCATAGCTGCCAGCCTAGAAGAGCAGAGTTTTCCTATGTGTCCCATGTCATATCCTAGGGCATCTCAAATGACTCTAGGTTCCCATGTGTTTTCAACCAAACTAAGACCCTAATCACTGGAGCCAATGGAGAAGACATCAGATGAGTAGACACAAGGTGTTTATTTCAGGATAGATTGGGTTGGGCTCCAGGCTCCGTTGACTGGATTCACCAGATGTCCATTGCCTGTAAGGACAGATCGAAAACGGTGTGCTTGCAGGTGCCCCGTGCAGAGGGTTTTACAGGCAAATGTGTTAATCTCAAACCAAAACCAAATAAAGTGGTGTCTGTAAAATTGTACTACCTACAGTCATGCTTTGAGCTGGGACAGCACAGTCCCATAGCTGGATATGTCACATTCTGTGGTGTGCTGTGCCCTCGTGGCTGTCCCAGCAGTGACACTACACAGAGATGTGATGCAGTCCTAGTGTCCTGGTTTGAGGTAAAGCAGAAACAATTTTCTTTTCTGTAATTTTACTTTGCAGCTAAGCCTCTTCTAAGTAACTGAACTCTCTCAAATTAACAGCATATTGTGGAGACACGATTCGGTCTCAGAGTGATAAGAACCATGTTTATAGTTGATGCCAAGGCATGGTGTGTAGAAAGGCTCTTGCTTATCCTTATTGCTGTAACAGCCAAGGCAGCTAACTTTGGTATTTGCCCCATTGGAGGGTCGGAAGCAGAAAAGCGTAGAGGGGTGGCACCTGTGGGGAGGAGCGGACAGGACAGGTGACCCAAAACTGACCCACAGGGTATTCCATCCCATCTGCCTCATGCTCAGTGTAAAAGCGGAGGGATCAAAGGGTCAGCTCTCTTCCTTCAATGGCTGGCGTTTTAGGAGGACTCTGTTTATCTGCCTTTGATCCCAATCCCTGCACTCCTAAATCCAGATCCAGAATCCAGTTCCCATCCATCACTGAGTCCAGTCTGGGACTTTCCCAGTGACTGCTGGTGACATGATCGTCATCCTGGGAGCTTGATACTGGTTTTGTATATATCGTATATATTTCATTATTTTCTTTTATATATATATTGTTATCTTTTTATTATTTTATTATTAATATTTCATTAAAGTAGTTTATTTTCTTTTACATTCATAAGTCTCTTTCTCTCTCATCCTCCTGTCCCTGAAGGGAGAGCATCTGTTGTTCATTTCAGTGGCCAGTCCAACCCAGCCCAAACCACAACACCTTTGGAATTCAAGCTACTACAGAAGTTATGTCACTTAACATCTGTGTTCAACTTTTATCACAGCTTTAGGCTTCATACCCTTATACCTTGAGATTAACTAGCCAGTTGTTAGGCACAAGGTAATTTACTTGGCTTTGCTAGCTCTGCCGATACTAGTAATGCAATCAGCTATGCATACAGCTGGGGTCAGGATGAAGTATGTGACTGTAGACTCTGGAAGTAAATTTTTAGCATGTGCAGTCTTGTATAGCTTCCTTTTTACTTGCTGTGCATGACATGAGCATTAGCTAGGAAATGAGATAACTCACATAGAGTGCATAGTGCAAAAATCAAACATAGATGCTATTTTATACAATGCAGAGCAATAGTAGGATTTTAAATATAATCATAATGGCACTTAGTGAAATAAACCATCACATCTTAGATTAGCTTTCAGGTGTTTCAGGATGACAAACTGTCATGATCAACATCTGTTATTATAAAATTGTATAAAAATATTAAAAGTGAATTTTTATAAAGAGTAAATAATCAACTAAATGGACAGAAAGTCAACCCATGACAATGACTCTCCTTTTCTGTACAGTATTTTCACGTAATCAAAACCACAGTAAAAGTCATCAATGAAACATATTAGAAACATAAGCAACTTTGGTGATAGTCTCCTTTGAACTATCAGTAAAAGTGCTGTCAAGCATATTTCAATTGCAAATCTGTAAAGCTAAGAAAAAAAATTTCTATAACATGTGACAATGAAACAGTGCTGTACACTTTAACAGTCCCAGGATTTATTTCCTCTCTGTCTAATAGCACTCATAAAAACATTGTCTGTAATCCCCCTGCTTTGAGGACATACATTTGATGGAATAAGCCCATAATGCATTTGTCCAGCCATATGATAGTAATACTCTAAGATTTAATTTATGTAAGTCTTTTTGATCCAGGTCCTATACAAATGTGTGAACCATAAGAAGGCATGTATACAGGGTATATTTCAGTCATGCTAGAAGGATGATGAGTTTAGGAGTGTGCTTTGTATTTCTGACTGTTTATTCCAATTTACTGGGACTTTACCAAGAAACAATACAAGCCCACCTAGTAGATAATGATTATATCAAACACACCACGGCTTTGGGTTATCTCAAGAAATCAAAAAACCCTGGATTCATCTCCTGTGTATGTACCTGTACAAAGAACAGTCTCCTGGAGAGACGATCCAGCACCTGAGGATGTGGGATCCTTCATACATGCGCCGCCAGCCCTGCCATGTGTACACAGGCAGCAGTTTCTGACTTGGGCCTTGCCAGTGGCCCATGAAGTGAGAACATACCTCCATAATAGTGAGAATAACTAGCAGGATGCAACGGGACAGCAAAAAACAATTAAGATCAATACTGAATACAGTGTCCCATGCAAGAAACAAAAATGTATGAAACAGCAATCCAAATTACTGAATTTGGCGGGAAGACTCCCTTGGGCCAACACCTTGTTTTCCCTGGGTGCCTAATTCCCCTTCAGTTTTCATCCTCACTCTTGGTCTGTGTGTGCACAACATCAAATAATGAGGTGTCTGTCTTCATTGGAGTGCCTGGGTGCTATGGAATGACTGCTAAGTCTAAATCCAAAACTCAGCAAACTTCTTGCTATTGAAAGAAGAGCTCTGGTCTTCATTTGTAATAATATTCAAACAGTACAGAACGTATTTTGGTTTAGAAACTGCATTTTTGAGGTGTGGGATGAAAATATTACCTTATCTAACCATGGATCCCTCTGTGATCCAGTGATCCTTCAGGCTTTGCTGTATGAATAGCCACACTTATATCATCCCTACTGTAGCCGCTTTGATTCTTTTGTTTGCTCTGAAGTAAAGCCGTCTTCCAAAACCAAATACAAACCTTCTTGATGCTCTCCCAGGTTAATTTACTTGTCTAAGCAATTCATAATCCCAGCTCACAGAAATACAGTCTCTGCTATGAAATTCTTCCCAAAGGACTCAGCTTGTTTCCTGTCTGTTCCTCATTCAAGCATACAGTGAAGGTTTCTTGTGCTTTGTAGGTATATGAATTCTTAGAAATGTTTTCCATATGTGAAAAAAAATATTGGAAAATAAACATGATCATACGTTTCATTTCATAAGAGAAACCATATCACCATTTCAATACAAATAAGCTATTTTTTACATATCAGTGAGAAAACATAACCAGTATTAACACAGTCCACCGAACAGAAACAATGTTATTTTGCTCAAGTTATTATCATTACTTGAGGTATAATAAAACTCCTGCCTGATTAAACAAACTTCTTATTGTTCCCATCCTAAGTAACCCTCTATTTTCTGCTCTGTGGGTTCTTTCAGAAGCAGTCCAGCCTGTCCTCAACCAGCTCCGTCTTCCTTGCCTGAGCTTCAGATAACATCACGGTCAGCAGCAGAGCAGGGTACAAGATCAAAGATGAGGCATTCCTTCAGAGCCTTCATTCTCCATGCTCAACTCTCCGTCACAGGTAAAGATCATTAAAGTTTGCCCGATTCCTGGAAATGATGCCAATAGCAACGCTGCAGACCCCGAGAGTCCCTGAAGGGCTGGGTGGGGATGAGGTGCTCCTACCCCTAGAGGAGCGAGGAAACAACAGCTGGCCCTTCTGCAGGGAGGACCTGGTAGAGAGAGGTCCAGGCATCCTTGCACCATGGGGTGTGAAAGCTTCCACGTGGCCAGGAGGAGCACAGCAAGCACAGGACAGGCAGGCAGCAGAGGGAGGCCTAACGAACAACAGGAGGATTGACCCCATCCCTGCCAAGGGTGATGTGGTTCTAGTGGGAGGTGCCTTTGCCCATGTCAGAGGGGTTGGAACTAGATGATCTTTAAGATCCCTTCCAACCTAAACCATTGTATGATTCCATGATGCAGAGCAAAGGGGGCCGCTTCCTTCTTTAAGGAAGAAAAGAGCCTCTACCCAAGAGGGTTTCTCTACCCAAGAGAGTCAGAGGCACCCACTGCACTGGACCAGAGTCAGTAACATTGTAGGAGGGCAGAGGCATGAAATATCTGAAAGTTCCTTTCAAAAAAGTTTTTCCACAAGAATTTACCAGTTCCTGTTCACTTTGCTCCACTCAGCAATCTAGATGAAGTCTGGGGAAGCTGCAGGGTTTTCTTTTTTCTCAAGTAACATTTGTCCAGTCTCTGTGTGCACAGGATCAGAGACTGATGGCACAAAGTAGGGGTAGAAAAGGGGAGCTGCTGAATCTGTGAAATATTCTTCATGCTCATTACAAGAGCTATACTAATGGTTTTCAGAGGAGGTGGGATGGTGGCTTTTATCCTGGGGAATATAAGAGCATAATTTCTTCTGAGTTGCTTCTCTGCTGCAGATAGGCAATTAAACATCTTCATCTTGTGTGGCTTGCACTGAAAAGCTGTAAGTGGAAACCAGTGTAGATCTAAAATAAGGCCCGTGAAATTCAGGCGATGTGCCAGTCATTGCATTGTTCACCTTAATTCGTTAGAGAGTTGGATGTCTTTTGATCTGATACTTTAACACACTGAGGCTGTAGGGTTTTTGTGGCTACAGGAAAAGACATAAAATCACAGAGCATGAAAAATATGATTCTGAAGGAGGTTGAGTTTCAGCATCCTACCCACATAGCTGTATCTGGACAGTTTTGCACTTAAGGGAAGGCTTTTATCTCAGTTGTCTTCAACCATCCAAGTTACATGCTCAGCTCCATTTAGCAATCCAGCTAGTTGGGAGAGACAATACCTCCAGGTTCAGCTACTCATCCTAGGATGGGGTGAATTACTCTGCAAAGTAGCTGGTCTCCAGATGATTACCTTATAAAAGCGGCCTGTTTTTCAGGTGAGCAGGATGAATCCCACCTAAAATGTCATCATCTAAGTCTGTTGTTGCCATCAAGAGACCTTCTGTGGATGTCAGTGGGGGCTGTTCCACCACCCAAATATCAGAAGAAAATCCTTTCTGTATCTGGCTTAAAAGTACCAATGTTGAGCAAAATTATTCTTACAAATAAAAGGTTGATACTAAAGCCATGGCCTGGCAGAAAATGGCAATAGTGGCAAACAGAAGAATTGGAAATAAGATGAATCAGATATCAAGTGAAGAAATCCTTCCCTAGGGTCACCTCTGTGTCTTGTGCTAAATTGGAAGCCTGTTCCTGGAGATGTTCTGCAACCTGGTAAAATTTGCTCCTGAAAGGGCTATTTATTCACTGAAGAAGATAAGATCTACGCTGAGTCTGTTTTTTCCTTCGCTAAGCATCCACTGTCTTTTGCCCTCACTGCAGGCATCTTCTGCCATCGTGCGGTTGCTGGACTAAGTCGTGGCAGCATTCCCATAAGTCATTTCAGCAGCTGGAGAAGACAGCTCTGCTCTCTCCAAACACAGCACTGAGATGTCTCCAAGAAGAGGGGAAGAGAGAAGCAATATAAACAGCCACTTACAGATTACGTGCAATTACATGTAAAAATCAAGACAGCACTTGGCCAACCCAGCTGGGGACTGCATTCACCTCTCTCACAGACAGCACCTGTGCATCCCACTTTCTAATGTCCTGTAGGACAGCAGTTGTCTAAGGATGCGAGAGGACACAGCAATTGTGACATGTGCCAGGGACAGGAGGCATGTGCAAGTTGCCCTTCAGCAAACACCTCCCATTCCTACATTGTCCCTCTCCCACGTGCCTCAGCCCCTTGCCGTGGGCAATGTTCACATCTGGGATAAACCTTTTTTTGCTTTCTAGGTCCTCTTACCAGCCCAATAACCTGATGGTGATCACGCAGGAACAATTCTCCTGCCTCCAACCTGTGCATTAGCTCCCATATCTGAGCTTGAATCTGAGCCAGGACACCAGCGTGTGGTGAATCCCTTCACCCAGGTTGGCAATGGCAGAGCAGCAGGACTTCCCCAAGAGCTGATCCATCACCCTGTCAGAGCAGGACAGTTTCTTACAACAGTACCCTACGTGTTGTTTTCCTCTCTTTTCTTTCATTTCTGCCTCCTTCCCATCCTTCTTATCTCTCCCCAGTTTGGCTAGGAGTTTTATCCAACTGTGCTTTTAAGTTCCATAAATACATAAATTTATATATAATATGTGTATTATTTAAAGCCACTGTATGAATTATATATGTACACATTATTTAACAAGGTATGATGTGACTTGGTTCTTTTCCCTTGCAAGCACAAATACAGATAATGAGGTCTTTAATCTTCCCTTCATGTTACAGATGTTTGTGCCCGTTACCTCTTGTTCTATCACTGAGCACCACTGAAAAAAGACAGATCCCATCTACCTGGCACCCTCCCTTTAAGTATTTATAAGTATTGAAAAGATCCCCCCTTCATCCAGGTCAGTGATGAATATATTGAACAGGACTGGACCCGATACTGACCCCTGAGGGACACCACTTATTAGTGACCTCCGTCTGGACTCTGCACCACTAACCACAACCCTCTGAGCTCTATCTGTCAGCCACTGTTCAATCCACCCCTTTGTCCATTCATCTAACCCACACTTCCTAAGCTTGCCTGTGAGAATGATGTGGGAGGCAGCGTCGAAAGCCTTGCTGAAGTCAAGGTAGACACAAAAGTGGGAGGGGTGGCTGACATGCCGGAAGGCTGTGCTGCCATACAGCAAGACGTGGACAGGCTAGAGAGTTGGGCGGAGAGGAATGTAATGAAATTCAATGAAGGCAAGTATCGTGTCCTGCATCTGGGGAGGAATAACCCCATGCATGAGTACAGGTTAGGGGCTGACCTCCTGGAGAGCAGCTCTGAGGAAAGGGACCTGGGAGTCCTGGTGGACAAGAGGATGACCATGAGCCAGCAATGTGCCCTCCCCTCATCTACTCTGCCAGTCACACCATCGTAGAAGGCTATCAGATTAGTCAGAATTAACTTCCCCTCAGTGAATCCATGTTGACTACTTCTGACCTACCTGGACAAGGGAAGATCGACTGATGTCATCTACTTGGACTTGTGCAAGGCATTTGACACTGTCCCACATGATATCCTGGTCTCTAAATTGGAGAGACATGGATTTGACAAATGGACCACTCGATGGATAAAGAACTGGCTGGACGGTCGCACTCAAAGAGTTGCGGTCAACAGCTCGATGTCCAAGTGGAGACCAGTGACAAGTGGCGTTCCTCAGGGGTCGGTGCTGGGACCTATACTGTTCAACATCTT
>VUYV01001033.1:4675-42665 GCA_008711295.1 Anarhynchus alexandrinus | reverse complement strand
TTTTTTTTTTTTAATTTAAGACCATGAGGAAATCCAAATGTGGATTTTATTCATATTTTAATAGTATTTGCATTCGTAGATTATAACTAGGATGGTGCAGCCAAAGTGTAACATTTAACATACACAACCATACACATTTCACATGCCATGTAATTATAAATTCAATACTTAGATTTTAATTTCTTTTGTGCAAAGCCACCTTGAGAAGAATTGATTTTAGCGGAAATAGGATAGAAGAAATAGAAGATGGAGCCTTTTCAAAGCTTCTGTTATTGGAAGAACTTTCTCTTGCTGAAAATCGACTTATAAAACTTCCTGTTCTACCTCCCAAACTAACAACATTTAATGCAAATCAAAATAGAATCAAAAGCAGAGGAATCAAAGCAAATGCTTTCAAGGTAAGCAAAAGACAGTAATTTACGTAACCTAAGTAAATAAAATTAGTAACCAGAATATCCAGTATACCACCAAATGATTATTTTTTTTTTTTGTACTTTTGTGATCCAAGAAACAAACTACAATGAAGAAGCTTTCCAGGTTTTGTTTTGTTTTTAAGGCACTTTGGAATAGTAGTCCTTTGCACACTCACTCTTCCCATGTCATTTATATAAAAAAAATTCTATGAAATATCTTACCTACTTCGTTTCTCTCTTACATGCAAAGAAAAACTCAATTCAAAATTGATTGCTCAAATACAGTTCTGAGGACCACATAAATACTAGTAAACAAGGATACAGCTTTATAGTCATTTCAAGTTTTATAATCAATAAGCTGACACTGAAATTTCCAAAATATAGAAGGCCTGTTCTATGAGTTTCTTGATACAATAGAATTAAACATTCACAGCAAAAGAATGTTTCATGATAAATCACTTTACACGCTTTCTATGTGATCAGAAAAAAATACTGGTGTCTTGTAACAGGCAGAAGTTACTTAACCTCAAGTAAGTAATATCAGCATTAATAGTCTCTCTCCCTTTCTATTAGAAGCTGACAAATTTGGCCTACCTCTACTTAGGACATAATGCACTGGAATCTGTTCCCCTTAACTTACCGGAAAGTCTGCGTATTCTTCACCTTCAGGTATTTTTGATTAATTTCCTTAACATTCTATTACAAAGAGCCTCAGCAGTTACATACTTCAAACCAAACCCACTGTCTTTTAAAACATTTCACACTGCAGTTGTGCTACAGTTGCCTAATGTTCCTCCAAATAAAACAATTTACCTCTAATCTGCATGACCACAAACATTCAGCATTCAGAAGTTGTTTCTTAGCTAATTACCATGGAAGAATTTCTCGTGAGTTTCTGTATATCAAGGATAGGAAATGGTAAAAGTAAGCCATAATCTTTTATCAACAATACATTTCAAACATCGATAACAACCTCAAATTGCTTATCAGTTCATTGACTGGTTTCAAGAGACTTGATTCCTACGTATCTACATTATACACAAACCAATCCCAATGACAATAAAATGGAAGGGTAAGAGGAATAAAATTAAAGTTTGAAAATTCTTCAACATATATGGGTGTGTTTGTATGTATGTGTGTGTTTGTTTATTTTATTTACTAAAAAAAAATGTTTTGTTTTGCAGTACAACAATATTACTACAATCACCGATGACACATTCTGCAAATCTAATAACACACGTTACATCCGCACGCGTATGGATGAGATAAGGATGGAAGGCAATCCAATCCTCTTGGCAAAGCATGTTAATGCTTTTTCCTGCTTGAGAACATTGCCTGTAGGAACATACTACTAGCCACTACTTACGTAATGATACATGCCAAAACTTTAACGTGGTAACAAAAGATCATTCTTTTTCCTCGGTTTACACGTTTATATCCTCTCCCTTACTAACGTCATTTTCCCTTTCCAGAACCTTTTACTATGTTGAAATGTGGTTCTCCTCTGAAATATCTATTTCAAAACAGCCACTTGATTTAGTAATTACAATGTCATCATTGCTTTCAGAATCTTTTCTGTTAATGAAAGTGTAAAAATACACATATGCATACACATATCTTCTCATCTTTTACTTCACCACCACATATTCTTTATGTGTAGGTAAAATCATAGAAGTAACTGCTGTTCGCATTGTTTACCTGTACCCAGAACAATCACTACAATTTACCTTCAGATAAATGAAAAATATTCTTTGAGCAAGCCACAGAGGAAAAACACATCTTAATCCCAATTTTTTAATCTGAAATGAAACATTTTCAGTTGACCTTCAAAGTGTATTGGATGAAGTTGCATACAAAAGCAAGTTATCTTTAGAAATAGAACTTCTCAAAGCTTAACTTCATTAAAGCTTCCTTAAAAACTTGGTGTATGGAAAATGAGAATAATTCCCATTTAGGCTTAGTGTACCAAGTAACATAGCAAATGGAACTTCTCAAATCTCCTTCTACTATTTTGCTTTCAAAATAATCTAAAAGTGTGTGTGTATATATGTTATACATGTATTTTATTTTCACACAAGGTATTTTTAATTGAAATATATAAATTTTGCTCAGCTATACTCACAAGAGTAATTTTTGCAACACCAGCTTCCCATTTTAATACAACAGTCAAAGTACAGCATAGCATGACTCCAAGTATCTTTGTTATTAACAGATGATGTAGACCAAGCCTTGTTCCACTGCTTTTTCTTTACAAGGAAATGTGACAATACCATTAACAGCAAAGCTAAAAGAATGTTTTTACTTGTAAATAAGTAAGATTTCAGCTAGATGTCAGTGCAAAGAAACAGAATTACCCTTGTACCACAATACTTTTGCTCATTAGGGGAAAAAACAAATCAGATCTTTAAATTAAAAAGAAAAGTTGATCCTATCATTAATTTTAAAAGTGTTTACTTCAAGCATCATTTCACTCAATTACTTTAAACCACGCAGTGTATTGAAAACACAAATCAATGTGTGCAGGCCTCAACAGTCAGTTCACCTAAAACTAGACATAATTGATACAGGATACAATGTTTTTAATTACACAACTATACATTTCTGACATTCATTTTCAGTTTCTCCCCTCAAATACCTACCGCAGGTGTAAACTTCAGATAAATGAATGCCAAAAGTGTGGTACTTCATACTAATTTTGAAGCTAGTATAGATTTCTAATTTGTAGAAATAGTTAAGCATCAAATGCATGATCATGTATCACTACATCTAGAATACTGATTTTACAAGATATTTTGTATTAGTTTTGTTTATCTTATTTAGCTAAGCCTTGATTTGTTAGTGCTTGTGCTATGGGGAATTAAGTGCACACTTGATTCTGAACATACTGATGCTCTGCCACTAAGAGTGTTGAGACCTAAGTGACTTTCAGTCATTTTTTAAGTAACTATGTCAAGAATCTACTGTGGGCTCATATTTCTGGAAAGAGGATGCAAAAACACGTTTTTGCCCTGAACCCATTACCAAAGAAAAACACAGCAATCCCCAATATTTTCCTTTTAAGTTATTTGGTATAACAAGAAACAAATTCCATTGTCTTACTACAACTGAGAACAAAACCAAGTCCAACAGTGAGAATAATACTTAGTTTTCATTTTCCCGTGTAAGTCAGACAACTTTGATGTTTCCAGATTTTTAGCAAAAGGTATAAAAAAACCCCACCCCAAAGCATGTAAATATACATTCCAACTTCAAGCAAAATTTATACTAGGAAAGAATAAAAGCCACCAGTTCCCTTATCCCTCTTTTGATAAATGCCTAAGATGGACAAAACACAGCTAGAAGTTTAAGTGTAATAATATTACATAAGCAGTGGCCACTGATCTTATTCTCATCACAAATCATTAGTACCAAATAAAGCTCTTTCCAGTATTAATAGGATCAGTAAATATCACCAAAACTCCTTCTATGAAAAAAATTATATGTGTATACCCAAATATATGCACATTTATGTAATAAACACATGTAAACATTCTAAGACCCAACCACTACCACATTATTAATTTTACATTAAAATGCTGTACATATTTATAAAAAGTAGTAAATATCAACAGTTACACTAATTAACGCTCTTAGTATTTTGTGAGCAAACCAAAATAGATAGCTGGTACCTTCTGAATGCCTCATTCAGGCAATAAATTATCTGATATGTTTTAATTTACTTTCCCCATTCACAGCAAGTTAACTCATTGAAACATTAAGTGAGAAGGGCTTCAGTATGCAAGATTTTTTGCCTTCTATTTGTGTGACCAATACTAATATCAAACTGAATGTACACCATTCTATTTTTTTCCTATCACTCATTCCTGTTCTGTATTTCAAATAAAACTTGAAATCTTTTTTTTCTTGTTTATGAATACCAGCTTCAACAATCCGCTCCTTCCAGCAATGCCAACGTGCTTCAGTTGTTCAGCCTCATAGCAGACTAAGGGTGCCTCTACATCAGAAAATTATTTGCATATGTAAATCCATTTTGCAGACTTAATATTTATTGTGGCAATACAGTAAGACCTGCCATACAAGTAATGCCATACAAGACTTGTGGGACACTTCACTCACCCCTTCAAAATCTATTTAAAGCACTACCTTGTAGATTTTATCAGTAGAATAGAGGAGCAGCAGCAGACGGTAGTAACGGTATGCTCGAGTCTTGATTGTGTGTGTGTGAAGCATGCAAGTTGTAGACTAACCTGTTTCAGTAAAAAACCACAACTGCTAAAGCGCAACGTCAGGGAGTATATAATGCAGAACACAAAATGCTTACAACTGAACATTGCTCTACTTAGACCGACCTAAATCTGCCCCTGCTTTCTAGGAAAGTCTGTTTACAGTCAAATCAATGCATATTTTAAATTGCTTTCTTGCTTAATCTGAGTTATCCATCCCACCATTTCTCTTGTTAACAGGGAAGACCCTCACTACAAACCTGCTACTTGTGATGGTCAACTTTATAGAAATACAGTGCTGTCCAACTTTGTCTGAAACTTGCAATTGTCATTTACCTTAAACATTCATTATTATTTGAAGTATTCAATCACTTCTACATTATTCCTTTCTTCTCAAGTACCAAAACTAACAGAAAAGAAAAATAATCTACCATTCCTGTTTTTACGCTACACTGTGAGAAAACTATTAGAAGCACTGTCTATTTCTACTTAACAGCCTGGCTAATTTTCTTTTAAATAACAAAATAATAGTAAAGCTATAAACACAAAACCCCACCCCAAATATTCTTCTCTCCAATACTGCGCACAGTTACCTGCCTATATACTTGAAGTCTATCAAGCAGGTAGAAAAAAAACCACCCAAAGACGACAAACTCGTTTTTAAATGTTGTCCAAGTGTGAATATTAACAGGATAAGACTCTTCAGTTGTTTTTATGCATACGTTGAAAGCATACTTCTAGTCACTTCCACACAAATTACTACAGAATATTAAGTCACAAATAGACACTCTCCTTCACAATTTGGTTATCTGAATTGTCAGATTTGATCTTTGAACCCCTTATTAATTCTCTTACCTCAGAAAGACTTCTATTTCTAAATGAAAACATTACTAATGCTAGCAGAAATAAGAAGGCCTAAAATACTCCTCATAAGGACAGAGTCAATCATACTTGATAAATACTCTCCGAAAAAAGAATAGTTGTAATATTGACAAACTTGTAATACGTCTTCAGTAAATTTACCTTCACACATCTTTTAGCAAAGAATATATCCCTTCATTGTTTACACTCAATGTCTGAACAAATACTTTTTAAAACCGCGTAAGACACACAATTTAAAAATAATCTCCAGGCCTATCTCCATTGTATTTTTTCATTTTTGTACTGAATTTTAAAATGAGAAATATTTACAACAGTTCACTGAATCACTGTCCCAGAAACCACAGTGACTGGTGTCATGAGGCTGATCTAAGGATCAGAAAGCATCAAGTGAAGTTGGAAAAGAACAATCAAAAAACTATACCACAAAGCCATAAAGTACTTGGTGCTCTACCTTCTCTACGGAGGGATTAAAGAAAAGTCCTTATACAAAAACCAGCAGGATTAGACAACATCAGTTTATTACTCAGCTGAGGACAGGATTTTTATATTTTTTCAACATCAGAAATTAGTACTTTTTTTAAAATTTAATCTGGTTGATTTGATAATAGAAATTGATTTATCTAGCACAGAACTCAGAAAGACCTAAAAGATTAAAAAAAAGATAAGAAACAAAGCAGTTCCCACGTCATGCTACAGCTGAAAAGATGGTCCTGAGTTTAATGACAGTAAATGCTTGACCTAAGTAAAACAGAACTAAAAAAACACACACAATTAAGCTGCTAAACATCCTCCTCTAACATTAAGCATCGTATCAGATGTTCTGTGTCTGTAAAACTGCAGTATTTTTACTCCAAGGATTAGTTGTTTATCTTAAAACCGGTACAAAGACAAAGCAAACAAGCCAAATAACGCTAATTTAAAACTAAGTTCAAATACTATGTTCCAGTTAAGAGTGAGCAACAGTTCATTTCCCATTCAAGTAAAATACTTCAGAACTGAAAGTGCTGTCACACATGCTGCCAAATTTTCAAAAGACAGACCCAGTCCTTCAGAACTAACATTTAAATGCCAAAGACTACAAATGTTATTTTCTTTTAATTTCTTCTTTCACCTTTTTTTGTTTTAAAATGAAATGTAATACCAATGAAAAACTTTCTTACTCCCCCACAGAAAGGCATAGATAGTCTTATTTTCCCCCACATGAGGAACACATCAACAGCATGGTAAATATCAAGACAAATACCAAGCAAGGACATTCTCTTCTCCACAACATACAAAATTAAGATTCCCGTACTCCACTAAAGAGTTCTAATTTCACCTCCATTGCTCTGTCTTAATGAGCTACTTAAAGAACTAAACAGAGTACTGATATATAAAAGCTTGATAGACACTACCTTGAAATGTAGGAAAGTGTATCTACGATGTTCATACCACTCAGCATAAGATGAAAGGCTTCTGAAAAATGTTAGAAGACTTCCATGTTCTTCAGTGCTACAAAAGAAAAATATATTGTTTAACCTAAACAGTACTAGTCAGACATACCGATTCTATAGCCTAAAATTCGCACTTTTTCCTTAAGGAATTTGTGATTAATATTGTTCAAATTTGAGGCCAGAAATGACAAACACACACAAAAAAAATCACAACAGGAAAAAAAAGCTGTATTGCACATATTGAAAAAAATTGAAGATTTCATTTATAAACCAGTGTTTCCAACTGCTCAGGAAGGTAAGCAGCAATGAAGTTAGTCTTAAATATAAAATGTGATAACTTGACAAAAGTCGCCTCTAAAGTCTTAATTTGACTTTATGCTTGTTCATCTAATACTCTTGTTTTCTAAATAAATTCCAAGATGTTGCATAATAAAACTTTAACCTACAAAACTTGTATGATTTACCAAATTGCATCACTGAACTTTGAATATTCACGAGATCTTTGTCCTATTCAAACAAATCTTTACATGACATGTTATCTGCCTCTACCTACATGACATTCAGCTTTTCAAGACTAACCTTGAAATTTCAGTAAGCAAGAAGGCCTCTTCATTAGATCATACATGGCATCTTAAATAACCTTTTGATATACAGTTAAAACTTGATTTATCTGCTATTAAGGAAGATGGTGATATTCTCATTAATTAGAGAGGGGGCAGGATGGGGGAGAGAGACTGATAAATCTGTAACTGAGAAGTGTAGTGCAGAGATCTTAGTGCTAAGCCCATTGTAAACAGAAATTAATAAGCCTGGACAGAGCTGAGCTGATTCTTGCAGAATGCCCCTCAGTATTTCTGCATTTTGGGCTCCCTCATGATTTAGCAGTTCAATTACACATGGGTACGTTATGCCTACAATGCTACACTTGCACTAGTAAATTGTCTTGGAACCTGCTGTCCGGCAAAGAGCAGTGCAGAGACACCTTTGAAGAATTTGCACTTTAGCCAGTATGGATTTGGTAGAGCTTACAGCCTACATCATGAGACTAATACATTGGTGCTATTCTGGCGAGGAAATCCTTAAATTGCAATGTTATTGCAAACACTATTTTTTCATCCATAGTGCCTCTGAAAACAGAAAGGTCAGCAGTAGTCATTTTACTGTCTGTCATTTCTGCAGAATTTTCAATACAAGAGATAAAGCATAAGAGACAAAGAAAAGTTGCTATACTTTTGCTTTGCCAGTTTCAGAGTAGTCAAATAGCATCAAGTGAAAATGCTTATGCTTATGTACAATGATTCCATGCTTAGTATAATAATATTTTTCCATTTCCACTGACAATAGTTAACAGAGGCAACATTACAGAGTGCCAGCTAAACCTAAGAGATTACAATTCCAGGCCTTCGGTGCTTAAATCCGGTTAAAAATACAAGCAACACATAGCAGAAATACAAACAGATTCTGCACTTAGAACATAAGGAAGCTTATTTCCTACAAGTACATGTTTCATACACACAAAAGTTAAATCATTTAAGCTTCAATATAATTACAAAGTTAAATATTCACAGTACCTAAAGAATCAGACAGAAGCTCTGACTCCCAATGAAGCAACAAACATTTTGAAAAATATGAAATTACTACTGGAGTAATTTCCAAAGAAGTTCCAAACACTGCAAAGTACAGAATCAAGGAAAGCTACATGGCTGACTGACTATGCATTCTTGCAGATGGGGAAAAATACACAGTTTTGAAAATGGAAGCTGCTCATGATATGCAGAGATGATAACTCCTATTGAATAGGAACATCAGACTGACACTGAAGAATAACACACCACACTAACTTGGACTGAGAGATACCACTGTTATTTTTCATCAGTCTAAAAGGTAGTAACAATTTCGCATGCAAGAGAAGTTGCAATGCATCAAACACTGGGGCTGGTACGCTCCCTTATGTCATGAAATTCAGTTTACAAAAGAAATTTGCAAGCAAAAATAAGCTATATGTTTTTCTACCTCAGTAACTGGCACCAAAATTACTTTCTTTCATTATACATTTACTATTTTTTCCTCCAAGCAACACCGTGTTAGTTTGTATGTTAACTACAACATACACAAGCAATACTTTTTTAGTAGAAGTACACCATTACATCCACTCTGAGACAGCCCAGGAAGGCAGGCAACAATAGAAGAAAGGAAACCAAGGTACTGGAAATCAGTAACATGCAAAAATCTCTCTTAGAACAATTAGGATTAGAACCATTTGAATTAAGAGATCTATTAGTTTAAGATAGGTATCATCACAGAAGTAGAGAGTTTGTAGAAATCAGGAACTGAACAGACCTTAGCCTCTTTATTGTTAGCACCATAGCGACAGCAACCATTAATGCATATATACAGCTCCTCAACTCTAATCAAAAGAGGAAAGACAGTCCATCCACTGTTACGAGGGATAATTGTATTAAAGACAGATTAGAGAAAATAGGTGGGGAGCTGGTTTGAGGGGGAAGAAGAGTTTGGTCTTGAAGGGGTTTCTTTTTAAGAAAAACACAACAGAAAAATATTTGTTCTTCATATTTCTAGTAATGTAAGGATCAGGATAGAGAAAGGAAAGGAGACAGTATAAAATGACAGAAACTGCCAAATAACCAACCATCCACCCAGTGTTGTCAGGGAAAGGGAGGAAAAATGCTTGTAAAGCGTGTGCAGTTTTCACTAAAGAATGGCAAGAATGCAAAATTCCACAAAAGCTAAGTGTCAGAATACCTGAAGAAACATGATTCTTTTATCAGAAGGGTGAACAGCTTCATGTCATTGTTGATATGAAGTCACAGTCAAATGAAACAGACTATTACCCACTATAAAAAGATACCTGGCAAGCATTGCTTTGAAAATCATAGAACCATAGAATGGTTAGAGTCAGAAAGGACCTTAAAGATCACCTAGTTCCAAACCCCCTGCCATGGGCAGGGACACCTCCTGCTCGACCAGGTTGCTCAAAGCCCCATCCAGCCTGGCCTTGAACACCTCCAGGGATGGGGCAGCCACAGCTTCTCTGGGCAGCCTGTTCAAAGATTTATTTCAATTACTGATACAGGATTTTACAAGTTAACAAAACCTGACTGAGGAAGATCCCTGACTTACGTTTGGGAATATTTCAGAAAGTTACAGAAAATTCAAATTCTACACGTAAATTTGACTTTTAACATCCTTTCTGTTTGAGACTAGCTATTCCTTTTGGATTTTCAGAACAGCTGAGAGCTGAAACACGAAGCTCTTAACAGAATGGTTGCAACAGTGTTATTACCAAGACTCTTCAGCCATTCAAAGGAGAACTGTGCCTCAGATCCAGCTCTATTTAATATACAGGAACAGCAACCCTTAACATGTTACACAAACATAAACTGGAAAAAATACATGAAGTTCATTCAGATATTGAAAATGTAAAAGAAAAGCCAAACAAGTTCTATCCTAGGCTGGAAAGAACAGCGTCATTAAAGGAAGTTACCACAGTAGTCACAGCTGCCAACAAAATCAGGCCAAAATGAAAAAAACACTGGCAGCACAAGCAAAATTGAGTCCCTGGAAAGACGTAGACACATACTAATTTACGATAGCTGACTAGCTCTATGTCAGAAAAAAAGCTGGACAGCTTTTTTTAACCGCAACTCATAATTGTACATATAAAAATCTACACACACTATAGTAAAAATTGAGACTTAGTAACGACTGCCCACATCTCACTGTCCAGTGAGCATGATTCTACACATACTGCAACACGCTTTTTAAAATCTACATACATGGAAGACGGCAACACAAAACTTTGTTACAGAACTACATACTTAAAATTCTTTTAAAAAACTTGGCAATTTTGATGAGTATCCACTTTTATGCAATTTAAAAGACTATCACAAACCTTGTGACCTTGTTTTTAGCATTATGTCTTCAGTTTGTTTTTATTTCTTTTTTCCTCTCAGATTCAGCTTTAGGCAATATAGCAGATGAAAATTTTCGAGGCTAGACCACCAAACAAAAAAAGATAGTTTTCGCTAATAAGTTCAAAGAACGAGTTTCAAATATAAAAAAGTTAGTCTACTGATTATACCTGAGTATATACTTCTCTCATAACACAGAGTTAGCTAGATTGAAGATAGAAAACTGGTTTCAGTGTTTAGAAAAGGGGAAAATCTGTGTTGGCATGAACAGACATATATAATATACGTGGCTTTTTGTATTGGCAAGGGAGAAAGAGACTGCACAAGAGCACCGTTTCAGTTAACTGTCTCATAGCACTTAAAGTACCTATAAACAATAATACCTAATTAGCCTAAGTTAGCCTAATTCCTAATGCTGAAGCCAACTACAACAAATGCTAAAATACCAAGAAAACTTGGTATAAAATAACAAGGCACTAAGAGAAAGTATGTAAAAATTTAAGCCTCTTTTTTCTGGAAAGAATTTAGCATTACAAAATGTCACCAGATTAAAACAAAATAATCCAATAGCAGCAGAAAACATCCATCTCCAAAGCCAACATCCATGTAACAGGGAAGTCATCCAAAAGCAGCAAAAAGCATATTCAGGCAGAGAGTAACTCTGTATCGGGTTAAAATCACATGCCCTTCATGCAAACACCCTTCACTTTTACGAAATAACATCAACAAAACACAAAAGTATCGGGAACTTAACTGTTGTAAAACTATTTAAGGCTCCTTTAATACTCTCCTTTAGTTATTTTAAGAGAGGAAATATATTTTAACTCACTACAGTATGCAGAACTTCTTGCATTAGCATATAAAACCAAAGAATGACACTTACAGATGTGGGAAGAATTCATATTTCCCCTCATTTCCAAGATACCTCGCCCATGCAGTGTACAATATAACGCAGACATTTCCTGAATCCTTCACTCTGACTTATAAATTCGGTTTTCAAACTGTCTAAATACTTCTATTTGACTAAGTAATCCATGCAATAGTTAACTCGGCAATTAACAGGATATCAAGTCAAAAAAAAAGAAAAAAAAAGACTGACAACAAGATTTTTCATAAATATTGTGGTCCTCAACACTAATAAAGTAGTATCACTAATAAGTGATAACTGGTGCAAAGGGGACTCAGGGGAAATCCCAAAATAGAAGACTAAATATTATGATTCTATTTGCATAGGTATATTATTGTCACAACATGTTTAAAAATAAGTATTATATATTGCAGCAGTACCTGGTTGAAAACAGACTGCTGAATTTTGCTTCTTTTAAAAACATGTTGCTCAAGTGTTCTAGCATTCCCTTGTTTTCTTCCAAAGCAGGATGGGCTTGGGAATTACAACTGAATGCCAAGTTTTTAACTCTGGTGCTTTTAAAGACCTTTTTCTGTCATGCATTATGAAAAATGAAGCCAAAAAAATTAGAAAGCTGAGGAGGAAAAAATCCAGGCCAGTAGATAAACCAGAACAGAGCTAGACAATGGATTTGGCAAGACTGGGTAAAGGAAGCAAAAGAAGGAAACAGAAACTGGTAGGGAGGCTGAAAAGAACGGACAATACAGAGGAAGACCAGATTTAACTGGTCAATAACGGAGGCAAAGAGAGGGAAGAGGTAGGAATCAAGATTCGAAGAGCAGCTGATGGAATGAAGAATAAAAGGCTAGTTGGGAGAAGCCTGAAACTGGACATGAAAAGAGGGGATTAGGATTTAGAGTAAGAAACAAGAACTAGCTTAATAAGGGGATTGAGAAAACGAGCCACAAAGGGAGACCACATAATCAGATTAAGTCTATCTAACAGTGGGTTGCTGTCAAAACAGACGTCAACATCAGCCCCCCACTCTGGCAACATACTTACTGCCTTAGATCAACAACAAACACTGTGATGTTGCAGGACAAGTCAAATAGAAAAAAATGAAATTTGAAGGAGTTGCGGGGCGGGGAGGGGCAAGGTTAGGTCCCCCCCCCCAAATTACTTTTTAAACCAAACGAGTACGTTGAACCTATTTTCCATGTGGCTTCAACAGTATATACACTGACACAAGGACAACAAATGGTACACGCAAATAGAAGCTAAGGAGAAAGAGCTACTTGCTTTATTGACAGCAAAGCCTTAATTCATCGTAAATCATTCATGAAAACTAATGTTTACTTATGAATACTAGCGCAGTGTGGAAAAGGACCAGCGGAGTGAAGAGACAGGGACAAGACAGCAGTGCTCAAGCCAGGATGAAATAAAGTCTGCCACTACTTCAACACATTCCTTTCCAGTATGACTATTAAGTTCCAAGACACTTCTGCTGTCAGAAAATACTCATGAAAAAAACAGAGCAATTTCCTCTTCTAAATCCTGCTTCTTGAGACCAGTCAACTACTATTCTCAGTTATACCACTAGCTTTAATAGATTTATATGGAAATTCTGAAGCCTCTAAATGAAAAATTCAGCTTTCAGTACAGACTAATGAAGCCTGAGGTAACTCAATAGACCTTTGTTTTCACTCATCCATTCACTTTCACTCTCCCTCCCCGAGTCTAAAAGATAATATAAAATAAAAGAAATCACTTAAAGAACAGGATTAAGATTAGGTCAACTACCCAATAATAATTAATAACAGATTTGTTCTCAGAATAGTTTGCTAGCAGATTTCACAGTGGAATACTGCAGACAAATAATTTGATCATTATTCATCCTGTGTACCATAAGTTGATGTCCTCCAGAAAACGATCAAAAAGTAGCATTAAGTCATATGCTTAAGTTTTAGTACGTACATTTTCTTAAGCCATTGCACAAACACACTATTCCAAGTTTTTAAACTATATTCTACTGTGAAAAGAAATGGAATGGTGAGCAGACAATTAGAAACAGGCAAGTACTGAAGAGGGGCGTCTGTATGTACCCGTTAGCCAGTACTCACCCACATTGCGCATCTGCAACTCACATACACATCTGAGTAACAGTTAAAATGTCAATTACATAAATTAAAATGCAATAGCTGAGATTACCTTGCTATATCTTTCTCTGAACCAAACCATTTCAAACAGCTAAAACACATTATAATCCAAAATCTGTTTCTATTTAACATGAATTTGTAACGGCCCTTTCAGGTCTTAAAAACTATGTGTCTTTCACCATCTCTCCAAAAGGATACAAACAAGGGATTAAAATTGTTTAGGTTGGGCTAGCAGTATAGTACCAAACAAAGAAACTGACTGCCAGCAATTTACATGAAAACTCAGTATCGCATTTAGTATTAGATACCCCATACAACAACTTTCCTCAAAAAAACTTCACCTTACCTTGACACAAACTTGCTCACATCTGAATCTTCTCCAGATTCCATTATAATGCTGAGATCAGTAATAGCAGCAGACACACTCTCTTTGTTCTAGATTGGAGAAGTAACAATGCAATGTTTTAGAAATCTGTCTAACAAGAAGAAAAAATGTATCTATTTGCATACAAAATAGACAAAAAGTATGCAAATGCTGCTAAGTACTATAATTCTTAAACCACCATTTTATTAAACTACAGATTATAGGTGTGGACATTTTCTTCAATTTCAACAGTATCAGTATTATCCACACAGCAAGGCTTTTGGAATAATACCTGAACTAGTCAGCACAGAGAATATATATGTATAAAGGAAGACTTATAAATAAGAGGTTCATTTACTTCCTTTCATGTCACTTCCACTTCTTTAAGATTCTTCTCATTTTCCAGTACAACCCCTAGCCACCGCTTATACCAGAAAACTCAAATATAAGGTTTGATCTGAAAATCATAATAATGCTACCCTAAGTTAAAAAAAAAAAAATCCTGTTAGATTTCATTTTATTTTATAGCCTATAGTTTTGCCTGAAATTCTTGTCCCTTTTTACAATAATAACTGTTACTAAGGGATATGTGCATGATAATAAAAATCAAATGTTTCCAAATTAAAATATCTAACAACCTGTTAAAAAAAAAAGAGAGGAAAGTTCATATAGTAGAAATTAAGCCACAAAAGAAAATAATTGCTTTTTCTACTCATTCTTGAACACACCAGAGTAATAGGTTAGATAACAGTGAATGAAAAAGCTTAAAATCATAGCTTGAAGACCATAGCAAATGCTTCACTTTATACTGGAGACTTTGTACTTTATTTTTTTATACCCAGTCACTACAAGCAAATTGGAATGGCAACACAGAGGAAAGTAAACAGACACGCTGGAGTCAAATGCAAACATATCACAGCAATCCCTAGCACTGGTTGGACAGAAGTACTGCTAACACTGCCATCAGTAAAGATGGAAAAAGCAAACCAAGACACTACAAAGTTTAGTGGATTGAATAAGTGACATCAGGAAAAATCATTTTAAATTTAGAGCAAAAGGTTCAACACGTGCATGGAGTTGTAGAGAAGCTGCTAGTAGTCACAAGCTAACATGCTACCTTTTAAAGAAACTGGTTTTCCAGTAAATGGTTACTAACATATGCTAAAATGCCATTTTGGGGTCAAATAAAAGGTTTCGTGCACATTTTGACCTTTGTAAGCATCCATCTAGGTGCAGTGGTGAGCAGAGGGAAGCTTCTTTGCTTGCACTCAAAGCTGGCAAAACACTAGCCAGCTTGGGAATATAAACTATACTCTAGTCTGATGCCATGCCAAAATTAAAGAACCAGCTAAGATGCAGAATACGTCAGGCAGTGAGTGACCAATATTGCAGTAAAACAGACATAGTCTCAACCATTCAAAGCTAGTCAGAGTGAACACAGCTCTGCCTACGCTTCTTTGTACAACTGTATCATGGAATACCGCTTTTAAACAAAACACTAAGTGTCACTCATGTTAAGACCAAATTAAGGGTAATTACAAGGACAAGTTTTTACTGTGCATTGACAGGTTTGATTTAAGGTACTATGGACTGATTTAACTGTACTGTAACTTAACAACTAGTTTAAAGAGCTAGCGTTATCAATGTGTAAAATTATTCTTTATCTTCTGCTGCACACCAATGTATTTGTTACCTACTAAGCATTTCCCAAAAACAGCTGTCGTCTTTTATTTTTTGAGATGGGTGAAACTAGTTGCAACTTTACACTATCTTACCCACACTGACCTCAGTACAGGTTATTTTAACTACAACCGTTAAAGCCATATCTTAGGTATCAGGCTTCTCCATTTTAACATGCAAGAAGCTGGAGGCATAAAAAGGTTAAAGCTAAGTTCCCAGGTCTTAGTCTGGCCTGAAGGCACAACTTTCCTGAGAGCTATGGAGGCGGACTCCTACACCCCCAGAGGACCTACTGACTTCACTGTAGGACGACCTGCACACTATACAAAGTCTGTGGCAAAACCAAGATAACATGCCACTACTTTTACACCACAGAAACAACCAACTAGAACTAGGCAAAATGTCTCAATGGAATCGCTAACAGTGTAGTCAACGAGATATGCTTTCACATTATGAGGAAATGGAAGAGAATAATGTTTTAATCATATAATTGCATATTAAATTGTAAGTTGCAGGTGCCATGTACTTTTATTTTAAAAATTAATTCATGGGGTTTTCCATTTTTTATCTTTCTATTTACACTATATATTTATATGTTTATAGTATTTTATTATAGCAAATTACAATATTTTATTATATCGCATATTATAATGAATATTTGTTATAAGTATTTAATATTCTTTTTAAATATATACACTCAGCAGTCTATATATCACTTTAGTGTATTTCATCAGCGCTGAAGTAGTACAGGTTTTAGGAATTAATAGACACGCGCTGCCATCTAGTGGTGTAATAGATTTAAGCATCACCACTGCAGCTCTAAATAAACATCCAGTCACTCATCTGAGCTCCACTGAGAAATAAACATTAATCTAACCAAGTCGCATGATTGATGCAGGCTATTTCCATGCTCAAAGATAAATGCAGTTTTATCCAAGAAAGTGGTAAAATTATATCACTAGAACAAGTTTCAAGTCACGCATGGACTTTGGAGAAGAAAGAATAACCTTATTCAGCTGAACACATGCAGTTTCAAGTGAAGCAATCCACATGTGACTATCTAAATACTAATTTCCTAAATTCATATATGTCTTTTCTTAAGATTAGGAAGGACATCTTTACATCTGGTCTGTTCTCGCAAGTTACAACCGATAGGACAAGAGGAAATGGCTTCAAGTTGTGCCAGGGAAGGTTTAGCATAGACATTAGGAAAACTTCTACACTGAAAGGGTTATCAAAGACTGGAACAGGCTGCACCAGGAAGTGGTTGAATCACCATCCTTGGATGTATTTAAAAGTCATCTAGATATGGTGCTCAGGTACATGGTTTAGAAGTGGGCCAGGTAGAGTTAGATAATGGTTAGACTTGGTGATCTTAAAGGTCTTTTCCAGCCATAAGAATTCTATGATTCTATAGTAATGCGGTTTTTACTGCTATCAGGTTCAATCATGTTCAGTTTAAAAAATACCTTTTAAAGCTGAGCTGAAAATCAAATTTTCTTCAGAAGATTTCCTGAGGTACCACAATTTGTAATAACATTTTTGACATTATTACAAATCATGGTAGCAGCTGTTTTCCAATGCTTATCATTTTTAATTCTGTGCTAAGAACAGACTATGAAAGAGCTTCCTTGCAACAAATCTGTAATCACTAGTGTAACTTCTGTGCAGTCCTGTGATGTAATGGCTAGTCACACTAGCCAAGCAAATAGAAATATAACCAAATTAAAAAAAGAAAAAAAAACCACAACTGTTCAAGTTTGTAGTGTTTTAGCTTTTCCTCAGTTCCCTCAAGAGAGGTAAGGTTCAGAATTTTCCAGTCTCCAGAACAAGATATCTGATCATAGAAGAACACGGTGAAAATTTTGTGACTGAATGTTGAACTTGCTCTGCAACTTTGCTTGGATGTGCATGGAATTCAAAAGTCGGGTCCAGCTGTAATAGAGTGAAAACAACCCACTGAGCCTCAGCTTAAGGAGACTGGGGCAATCAAAATGACAAAATACCAGTTGAGGGTTTCAGCTGGAAAAGGAAGTATTGACATTTGTCCAACTGAAGCTTTGTTTGTTTCCTTGGTTGTTTGTTTTTTTAAAAAACATATATTGATCCTTACCCGCATTTCAAGAAGCTGGAATTCCAATTGAAAAGACAGGGAGTGGCAATTCCCTAATAATCTGTGCTTCTGCACTGTTCTGTTTCTAGCTGTTATAAAACAAAATGAAACAAAATACTTGATTATAATTCTATTCAATAATTATTGTATTTCTTCCATTAGTCATATTTAAAGTACCAACTGATACCTTCCATCACATAAACAAAGTCAAGTTACACATGTTAAGGAAAAAAACCAAAACCCACAACTAACTTCACAGTAGTCTTTCACTTCCCACTATGCAAAATACTATATTTACTCAGAAACTATTTTGTCAATAAAGAAACTTCTATTGTAACTCAAAATAATTATCTTGCTGCTAACATTGAAAGTAGAATTATAACACCCATTTGCAAATGTAATGAACTGAAACGGTATGTTCACTATAGCACCAGTAAAGGTCACAAAAATGCTTACTTTTTTCCACTGTTTTCTTGGAATGACTTGTGAACTGAATACCAGTAAATTTCATTAAAAATGAGAGATCTTTTTCTAGACTTTCAAGTTGAGCTTTCAGGTCTGATGGAGATTCATGTCCCTTAGCCTCTCCCTCAAATTCTCTTTGCAATGATTTTCTAGAATTGAAAAAGAAAAAAAAAATCAAAAGGGGAAAAGACCCAGACATAAGAACAGGTTTTGTCACATCAGTACAGCAATAACATTAAATAAAAGGCATTTGTAATGTGATCTGATGACTTTCAGACCAAGATCAGTTTTCAGTGAGTCAGATTTCAGTTGGACCATATTACTAGAAACAGTAAACTATTCTAACTTACATAAATACTTTATGCTCACTGCCAGGTAGACACAGCCTTTATTATAACTCTTGAGATTTAAGTATCCATTGCAAGTAACGTATAACAAAAATGAGCTGTAATGCCTTTACTCATCTCAATGACTTATTTTATCTATAGAGTGTACATTTACTACAGAATATCAGTTAAATAATAGAAATAAAAAGCCCTAACATGGCACTTCTTGAGCATATAACTAGTTACACATGTACAAGTCCCCAGTCTTTTTTTTTTTTTTTAAATAAACATGCTTTGAGCTGTTTCACAGCACATAATGGGAAACATGGCCTTTGCAGTCAACAACTTTGCAGGGCATGCACAGTAACGTACCTGATATCATGCTCTGACCTTTTTAAAAACAAACAAATCAAAATCCTAAAAAACCACCTACTACCAACAGAAGGCAGCAGAAAGAGATCAACTATTATTGTAATCTTTTACCATATATAGCCATGTCCAAAACAACATCAGCACTGCAAAAATAACATAAGGAATGTCCTAACATAGAGGCAAAAGCTCATCCTAAACAATTTTGACAAAGAAACGCTATTAATCCAACATGTGATAAAAGGCATACATTGACATTAATATCTCCTCGTCAGAAAAAAAGGTGGATTCTTGTTGGCTCTCTTCATACTTTTCAGTCAATAGCTTAATTTCTTCTTCCAGTGACTGGATTTCATCTTCATAAACTTGACAAATGCTGTTGTCCATTTCTCAGAATCAAGGTTACTAGAGAAAACAAAATAAGTACATTTCTTAGGAAAAAAAAATACATTTTCAAAATAAATTACATTTATCTAAGGAATTAATTTAAGAAATACAAATATAGCGTTAGACAATTGTTTCTCCTACCCTTCTACTTAAAATAAGACAATTCTATTATATTTTATTACTTTTGAAAGCTGAAGAATTGGTACATACAATTTTTAAATAGCCCAGGTAGCTTTGACAAGTATAATAATTCATACCTCTGCAAAGAATTCTAGAGCATCAAACACTCCTGCTTGCTATGGAAGATGAAACTAACATATAAACTTTGATCCTCAGCAACCAAATTTGACAGGAATTCTGTCACCAACTTGAAAACAGAATTAGGCATGCAGTAAAACTCTGCTCTTAATACTACAGTACTCTGTCATCAACGTAACTCCTACTTAAGCCCTAGAAAGTCAACTTAGAAAGACACTGGTTTGCAAGTAGACATTACAAGGGCAAAAAAGCCAGATAATTTTGAAAAAAAATTGTAGTTTTGTTGCATTAGTTCCTCAAAGACTTAATTCATTGAGTCCAAATGTAATTACTAAATCAATTTTAAGACATAGAGCACTGCATAGCCTCCAAATACAGAAGTTAAATCAGGATTCTAATGTAGTCAAAGGCTTTCTTTAAGAATCTTTTTAACTAATCATGATTTCATCCAGGAGCATATTCAGCTGTTTTACATTTGCTGTAACAGAACAAGCAGCTGTTCTGCAGATAGAAAGCAATCCTAATCAGATACAGAAACAGAATCCAGCTTTGGCCAACTCACCTAACAATGCACCTGATTAAATGAAGCACAGCTGTTCCTACTAACACCATAGCATAACCTGCCTTTCAACTAAACAGCACCACAGAGACACAAAGAAACAACTATGTTCTACAAATAATACAAAATACTGTTAATACTTTCAACCAGGAAAAAAAAATAGTTTTATGTATGTTTTCAAACAACCCCTACTGTATTTTGCAATATCCACACTAACACAGTTCAATAAAAAGGGATGAGGAAAAAATAGGATTTTGCTGATTTATTTCATAAGAAACAGCATCTGAATAACACATACAAAAAAACAACATTCAAAACATATGTTGCATTAAAAACTCAGTTAATAAAGAAAGTATATACAATTAAAGAATCGCTGAGATTGTGCCTAGTTGTGACTTCCTCTGAAATTTTAAAGCTATCTTGTGCAACATATGACAACAAACAGGATCAGTGGGGACGTGAAATAGAAGTTCTCCAACTTTTAATACATCCTATTAGTTTGTTTTTGTTAGGTTTTTTAACTGGATACACAGAAGAAAGTTTTGGTCATAATATAGAGTATGCTTGAAAAAAGAAAAACATTACAATAGCTAGGTCATTACCCTCGGTTGTTAATTAATTCCTCTTTTAACAGCTGGCTGTTTTGAAAACAGTAATTTTAACTCAAGTGATTTTACTAGACTGCAGAAGACTGAAAGGCTAGTTGTAACTTCAAAGAGCATTCTCTCCAGAAATACCCGTGCGTACTTTTAATTAAAGCATAAATTTAACGACAATCAATTCTTTCTCCTCACCCTAAGCACGCACACACATATTTGTGCATTAACGCTAAACATTTCACATTCCTACGTACCTGCCCGTATACACCCCTAAGCACTTGCTTTTATGCTGCGACAGGAAAAGTTTTCCAGAGTTTGTGAGAAACGAGCAGGCGGCGTTCCGTGTTTCGTTGCCTTCAAATCGCGCAGGCTGAGGCTCACAGGGGCCAGAGGCCGACCCGGCGGCACAACGCCCGCCCAAGGAGAGCGGCCTTTACTGACTGACCCCGTCCGCCCCCAGAGCCCCAGAAAGCGGAGGGGCCCCACAGACCCGACACTCGGAAGGCCGGAGCTGAGGGGAGAGGCGCCCGGCCCTGAGGGGGCTGAGGGGGCGCGAGAGACGCCCCACCCAGCCGGCGCGCGCGCCCCGCAGCCTTCGAACTGCGCGCCCAAGCAGCCGGCTGCCAGCCTGGGCGCTACCACGGCTGCCGCCCGAGCAGGGGGCGCCGGCCGCGCCTTCGTTCCCTCCTCGCGAAGCAACGGAGCCGCTTGAATGGCGGTTCCCGAAGCCATTATTCGAGTTGGATAGCAAAAGCGCTGTTCTGTCAGTTTTCCCCTCCCCACCCCCCTCATTTCTTGTGGAAAATCCCCCTACTTTTCTTCCCGGTTAGTTACGCCCAAGCAGCCGGCGGTCACAAGACCCACCCCGTATGTTCCCATCACACTTGACCGGCCGGAAACAGGCGCCAGGGACGGGCGAGGAAACACCCGGCGGCACCAGCAGCCGGAACCCTCTTCTTCCCAGTGAGGGGTGCGGGGGGGGAAGGTAAATGGAGTTGCGCTGTGAGGCTCGCACATGGAGGCGGTGAGGGTGGGTCGCGGCGGTCCTTCGGGGATGGTGGTTCCCGGGGGTTCTCGGCCGCCGCCTCGGCCTCTCCCGGGAGGCGGCAGTTGGGGCTCAGGGTGGGTTGCGGCCCCCTCCCTCGTTTCGGTCGTGTCCCTTCACCCCCCGCGCTTATAAAACCCCTTAGAAAACTTAATATTGCTAAAAGCCGCTTGTAGTTTTACCCAGTCCTCTCCTTCAGGGTTTAAAAAAAACCACCCCAACGCTGAACCCCCGTTACTTAGAGCTCTGCAGGGCTCGCTGGCGCTGGGTAGGTGTTAGTGAACCGTTACTGCCTTTTTTTTTTTTTACAGAAAGACGGAGTGTGCGTTCCTGCTTGACTCTTTCAACATGAAGAAGAACCAAATTTCAAAGCGTTTATACGTTGGAGGACTCGGCCATACGGTTTCTAAGGCTGAACTGCAAGAAAGATTTGGCAAGTTTGGGCGCGTTTTGGATGCAGAGATTATTACCAGGAAAGATGATCAGGGTAACAGTTTTGCATCATCCTTTCAAAGTTAATTGTTTCTTAATTTGTAGTGTGAAGTGGGATTTTTGCTGCAGAGATGCTTTATTTTCAGGAATTGGCTTAATTTTCAGTTTTAAAGGAAACACTGAAATTCTGTGGAAATTAACTGAATGTTTATCATTGGGCAGGGAACCCTATGAAAACTTTTGCGTACATCAGCGTCAGCATTTCTGATGCAGATCTTAAAAAGTGTAAGTACTTTTTTTTTTTAAAGTAATTTATGTTTTTGAGCCAAGTTGTATTACTGATAACGTATCTAATGTCAAATCAGGATGTGGTCAACGTAGACCCTGTTTCATTCTGTTGTCATGTTCGTTCCATTTTCTTTAAGCTGTAGTTTTATGGAAGTTGCTTTACTGGACTTTTCAGTAAGTAGATGTAAGCAGATTAAAAAGATTCATGGTGACTGAAGTGGGTGATTTGTGAGTTTAGCCTAACCCTTTTAGGAAAGGATATAGGAAATCTTCAAATGCTTTCATCAGGTCCATAAAGCGTTAGAAGTGACATGATGTGAGAGAAAACCCAGAAGGAGAGTTTACATAGAGCATGCTTCTGTTAAAGTGGTTTTACAAATCCCAAAATAATTGAATGACAGAACTACTGATAGGGTTATAAAACCGCCTGTGTGATACGTAGTCGCAAAATGGCAGGTGAAGATTCCTATATCCAAAGAGAAGAATTGGTAATATGCCCTTTTACCTAGGGAATGCTGCCATTAGGAATAGGAAAGCTGAGGTACAGAAGTTCTTAAGTAGAGAAGAGCTGGTCTGACAGTAGTGTAGACACTTCAGAGTGCATGTATCTGAATTTTCAGGTTTGTATTTGAACTGAACCATACAGACTTCGATGACTCTTTTGAAGTCAGAACTTTAATTTTGGATTTAGACTTTCTTGTTTAACCTCTGAGTATTAGACCTTTCATATACAAACTTAAATCAGGTGAGTAATGGAGCATAAGATCACGCTAAAGAAACTTCGGACTGTCATAGAAGGAGGCATAGTTAAGTCTAAGGTGTTTTTTTTTTTTTTCCTGTAGAAAATAGTAATTTTCCATCTCCTTGTTTTACAGGCATGTCAGTTTTAAATAAAACAAAATGGAAAGGGGGGACACTGCAAATTGAGTTGGCCAAAGAAAGCTTTTTGCACAGGTAAAAATCAATTATAAAAAAGTATGTTGTTGCTAAAGTTATCAGATAAACAGTTTTTCTGTTTATCTGATGAGATTATGGCTGTGCTTTCATCTGCTACACTCTTATTCTTTCTAGTTTTTATTGACATTGGTAGGCTGTTTATGCATATTAGATACTGCAATGTGTTTTGCATCTTTATTCTCTTGAAAGTAGCAGATATGTTAATTCCTTAAGTAGTGAATAGTTACTGTTCTGTGGGACAGAGTCATTGCCAGCTCTAATTTAGCACACAGGCAGACTTTTTTTTCATATATGGTGTACTTTTCGGTACAGGCTCGCCATAGAGAGGGAGGAAGCAAAGCTGCAGAAGGAAAAGCCACAGAGAAATGACAAAGCATATCTGTTAGAATCACTGAAAAAGGCTGGAGTTGTAGACTTTCACATGAAAGCAGTACCAGGTACAGAGGTGCCAGACCATAAGGTATGGTGGGGTAGATGTATAGAGAATTAAAACAACAACAAAAAAAACCAGAATTGGGCACAAGCTTATTACATTTGAATTTATGTCAAATCTCTAGGCTTTATGTAAAGAAATTTTTATGAAGTGTGACAGTCCAACTTGTGAAAAGTAGTATAAAGAAATACCTTATGTGTGGACATGTAGAATGCTCCTGTTGTTCTTCATAATAACTGGAAATAATCTTACTCTCCTCTCTGTCATGTTAAATTACTAAATGTGTTGTTACTCGTTTATGTTGGGAATATCTTCGTGTCACCCTTAAAAGCACATAAACATGTGTCTTATTTTTATACAGCGTATACATTTTTGACAGCGGGGTTGTCAGGATCAAATCTCTGTGCGTCAGCACATTCAGGATCAGGGTCTACACATGCTTACAAAAGTAAGGCTTGGAATAAAATCACTGAACATGCAAATTTAGGCAACAAAAATTATATTTACTACAAAGTTTTCAAAATTATTTGCTGAGCACAGAATGTTTTTGGGTGGTGATATGAGGGAATTTTTAGTTTTTTAGTGGGAAAAGGGTGAAAGAATAGTGATCCTGTAGGTATAGTTACCACTGTTAATTCATAAACCAGAAGCCTTATATTAAAAATAGTACTTGTAAAGTAAAGAAATCCAGTTTTTTATCGTTGCTCTTTATTTGCAGGTCGTAAAAATTTGGTTGGTTGATTTGTTTTGGTTTGTTCTTCTTTTGAGAAGGAAGCTGGCTAAGTTGCACAGCACGAATATATCTCACTTAAGAGAGTAAACAAAAAATGAATTAGTCACGGATGGCTCTTTATTAGAGTTTCTGTTACCAAAGAATAAGCATCTTGTTTTATTCCAGGGTTACTTTCATTCCTTTTTGTTTAATGCTGATTATTTTTCTTTTCTTTTAGAAATGGGTTGTTGGTAAATTCGGCAGAGTCTTGCCTGTCCTGCACCTTAGGAGTCAACAAAAAAATAAAATATCCTTTTCCTATTGGTTGGGCATAGGCACAATTCCCTTCTTTATTTCGTCATATGGGGAAATACTTGCTTAACAGTCTTAATATTGACTACTGTGTCATACTTGATTTACTGAATCCCCGAAGTAAATCTTGTAGTAAGTTTGCGTTATTTGAATATTTTTTTAGACTGCACGTCAGTTGCTTAAAGGCTTATGGTCGTAACATTAAAAAGGACTCTTTGTTGTCCTTTCACGCAGAATTTAGCCTGTTCATAAAGATTGGAAGTCTGCTTGCCAAAAGAATTGGGTTACTTTAATTCCTTAACTCAGACTAACATTGTGAAATATGACCCATCAAAATATTGCCATAACCTTAGAAAACTGGAACCAGACTTGACAGGTGTAGTTCCTATAGCCGAGCTTACTTGGCACTTGGAAGGGAGAGACGACAGCATGAACAAGAAGCGGCAAGGAGAGTTTCCTGTAACTAAGAAACCACCTAAAAAACTGAGGCAACTGGGCAGCGAGGCTGTGAATGGAGCAGTAGTTCTCTCTTCTGGGTGCCAGTCACATTCAAAAAACACAAGTTCCTCACAGCTAAATCAAAGATCAAAATCCAGTGAGAAGTCTAAATTGCTTCCATCGAGCAGTCTTAATAGTAAACTATCAGGGAGAGATTTATTATCAGATAAAAGCAATGTTTCTGGAGTTACAGCTCAAAATAATACGAGTGTTTCTGATAGTGACATTGATTCTGAAGAGGAAATCAGAGCAATGGTAGAGAAAGAGAGAGAAATACAGAAAGCTGAAAATGTTGAGGTTGAAAGTGACCACTTGGAAATTGTTGGGGATAATTTTGAATTAAAATACAATAGTCACTGGTCCTTAAGCAATCCAGGTGCCATGAAGAAAGCTATCAAAGGAAGTTATAAAGAGAAAGAGACTATGGAATGCGATAATGGTTATGATTCAGCAGATACAGATGAAATTATTGCTGAAAGTAAAACTCCAGATCTAAGTAGCAGGAAAACTGCCATTTTAGAACATTCTGAACAGGTGAAGGTGGAAAATAAAGAAATATTAACTAACAAAAAATGTGATTTGGTAAATGACTCCTCATTGAGAAATCGCAATTTAAAAGAAGAAAACATTGAAAGAAAAGGGAAAATGAAAAAATCCAAAATTGCTGCCTTGCAGAGTACAGCAGCTAACAGTACAACAAAGACAAGTGATAGTGAAAGCTCTTATTCAGAGCCTGAGAAAGGGGAGTCTGAAATCAGTTCTGATTATGAATCCATGATGCAAAACTGTTACCGCTTAGACCTTACGTTAGATGACTTAAAAGCATTAGCTACTAAAAACTCCGGGACACCAGGAGAAGACTCGGACAGTACACGGAGTTCTAGTCAGCTCAGTGTTGAAGAAAATCCTAAGGGTAATGTTTTAAATAAAACAAAACGTTCTAAATTTTGCCCTGCAGTTAAAAAAAAATGTATCTGTCCTGAAGATATAGTTGCTACAATTTTAGCAGGGGAGGAGAATGCTGATGAAGAAAGCTCTAAGGGAGAAAATAATCTGCATTTGAAATATCAGCCCTTCAGAGGAATGGGGTCCCTTTGTGAAAAAGAATTAACTAAGGACAGCACTGGTTTAAAGACGAGGCCTGTAGAAAGTTTAGGTGTTGAAGCTTGTATTTCTTATTGTGGGGAGGAGTCATCTAAAAGACAGTCTAAGAACCATCCATTGTATTCACTTGAAGTCAGCAGCAAAGAGAGACAAAATATGCATTCTGAACAGCGCAAGGAATTGTCAGATGCTGCCTCCTTAGCAGATGAGAGAGACCAACCTGTTTCCAGGCCATGTTTACAAGGAAAGAATAAAGCTGTGAGTTCTTTGCAAGAAGACCAAAATTCGGAGCATGGAGATGCTCTTCTTAGTACTGACCAGAGTGAGGATGAGAGCAGTGACACGGATAGTAATGCTGCAGTGTCACAGAAACGTGTTAAACGACAACTGAAAAGCCCAAAACTGCTTTCAAAAAAATTGAAGAGGGATGTAAGCAATAAAAATCCAGCATGTGAAGCTAATAAATGTGTGAATGGGAAGACAAGCCTTCTGGAAAAGAAGGAGCTTTGTCTTCATGCTGCTGCTTCAAAGGGACCTAATACTGAAAAGAAACAGTTACAGGATAACCAGAGGAGACTGGCAGCTCTAGAAGAGAGGCAGAAAGAGAGAGAATTACAGAAGAAACTCATTCAAGGAGCGCTCTCAAATCTGGTAATTATGCTCACAACTTCTATCTGAATAGTGTGCAGTAAAAGAAAAAGGGAAACTCATAGATGTGGTTTAAGATATTTTAAAATCATATTCTGCAGTCTCTGATTACGTTGACGGTTTTCTTCTGAGTGTATACAAAACGATGCATACCTAATTCCTGGAATGTCTTTAGAGTTGCAAGAAGAATAGTAGATTCCTCCTTTCGTGTCATGGAAATGTCTTCTAGATATTTATGTATGACTGTAGCAAGTATTTGACATGTTTGACTTGACAGTTTCACTCTCACACAGGATAGCCAGCCAGCAGGCAAGCATAAACACATCATATTCAATTCAGATGTGGAAAGTGAAGCTGAAATAGATGAGAACTTGAAGAAAGATACGAGTTTGAGGAGTATGCCTGAAAAAGTAAGTGTTATTGGGAAAAAGTCCAGTGTTCTGTAGGGTAATGCCATATCAATGTGACTATGCCTTTTATTCTGAAGACTAATTTTCATAGTGAAGTGACAGAAAAAAGTAGATAAGGTTTGAATTAATATGAATGATTCTTCTTTTTTTTGCTAACATAAAACAGGGTTTCAGAGAACTTAACCATGCATCTGATAAAGCTGGAGAACCTGGAGAATTTGTAAGGAGATTGAGATTTGCATAAGAGATATTCTAACTTTGATTAATAGAAAAAGAATGTTTAAGTTATAGGGCTTACGCATAACTAGTTCTGAAATTTTGCTGCTTTTGGTCAAAGGAAGGGGAAGAAATTTGGCTTGAGAGGTACAGAGGGACTCTCTGTTCTTTCAACACTGTGGACAAAGAATCTGTGTTAATGTACTGTCTTGTTTTTAAAGTGATGTTAAGGTCCAAAGAAGTCAAGTGGGACTTGCTCTTTACACCTAACCTGACTGAGACCTTATTTAGCAGATTCTTCAGGATTTTACCACCATATGTTCAGCACAATTAAGTACTTTTTTCTGGAATAGAACTTCTTGTATCATCACATTTTTTAATCGCATCTCTGCTAAAGCTTTAAACCATTGGTTTTGCTTTTCTTGGTTTTTCTTCTTCATAAATGTAGTAGGATTAGGACCATTCTCACTATTTAATTAAAACCTTCTTCTCTCACTTTTCCTTACGTTTAGCACTCTTTTTACATACATATCTCTTACCCTGTATTTCGAATCCCTGCCCTGTATTTTTCCTTTTCTTTAAAAGAACCTCTAATTCTATGGAAAAGTGTTTGGAAGCCACGGAGTGCTTGCCTTTTGTAATCATTGATATTTATCAACTGACTTAAACTATGTCCTAGAGTTTATACCATACATGAGGCTTGTTCAGAAAGGGTATAATTAGACAATTACTATTTTTAAATTGATCTCCCTTGACATAATCAGAAAGTTGTATTTTTATACCTAACTCTCTCCTGTTGTAAAACCTGAGTTACCCTTCACGTGGGTATTTTTCCTATGCTGACATTTCATAGCCATAACTAAAACAGAATTGTAAAATGTGTGTACACAATATAAGATTTGAAGCACGTGGATCAATAAGTGAGGTGGTTGTTCTAGATATCCACTGGAAAGCACATGAACAAAGTTGATACTGATTTATTTTCTCAAACTGACGGTTGCTTTTCTATATTTTCTTTTTGTTTAACAAAGGATGAATCTGCTGCTAAAACTTCAAGCAGACTGTTTGAAAGCAGTGAGGATGAGCAAGATGATACAGACGATGAGAGATTCAAAATTAAGCCCCAGTTTGAAGGCAAAGCTGGTGAAAAAGTGAGTGAACCCAGTAATGTAATTTGGTTTTCTTCTAAGTCTCCATAACACCACTTCAGAAGAACATAACATGTAGGTTTGTATATTTGCTGAATGTGGTTTTGACAAACTTGCGATAGAATTCTCCTAAACAGAGGTAACAGTAGCCACAGAGGAAATAAGAGGTGTCTTGGGGAGTGGGAGGAGTTTCTCTGATGTTGTCATCTTTGAATACAAAGAAATTTCTGGAAAAGGCATCAAGAGCTAAAGGTTGTTAGTATGTTATCATAATTATAGTGGGGGGAATAAAAAAAAAGCCAAAACGTTACTGAGCGTTGATTTTCTTGTCTGGTGCTTAATAGGATCTCTTTCGTTTTGTTTAGCTCTTGAAATTGCAATCGCGATTTGGCACAGATGAAAGATTTCGCATGGATGCTAGATTCCTTGAAAGTGACAGTGAAGAAGAAGGTAAACCTGCTCATGTTTCCTGGTTAATGACAGTAATAGAGCTATATCATGGATGCTTGAAGCAACTTACAGACTACTTTTGCTTCTTTGGTGATTCCTTGAGGAAAATAACCCAACTGTGTTGTGGCTGTACATAGTATATATTGGTAGCTGCGTTTTCTTAAATTTTTAAGTTGCAAAAGTATTTGTTATAGCTTAATGAGACGTACCTGGTTGATAAATCAACATTGGAAAATATTTTTTTTAATACAGGATGATATCAGAATGTGTTTATCCATGTTTTTCACAGGATAAGTGGTGACTTAATTAAAATAAACTTTTTGACCATTACATTAATTTAAACTGTTTGTCGTCTTGTCACCCTGCAGTCCACAGCTGATTTGGCAGCCTTAGAAAGAAAAATATTTTTTTTTTTAAACAACAGAAGGCAGAAAAGCTGAAAAGGCAAAAAATTTAAAGATTCCCCCCCCCTACCAGAACCAAAATTGTTAACCTAGTTTTCAAGACTCAGAATCTGTTTCTGAATTTTTTGCCTCATTCTGCTATTCCCTTTGTTGCTTTAATATGGTCCTCTGTACAGCATCTGTCAGCAGCAGAGCAGTTACACGGTTATGTGATATAAGCAGGAACAGGTTATATAACTGGTCTGATTTTCACATGAAATAGGTGCCCAGGACATTTCTAGTCAAATATTTTCTACAGGACAAGGGAGGAAGCCTCTAAGTAGTTTTAAAATTAAGGAAGTGATGTGTTGATATGTCTGAGCTCTTCTAGTACTATGGTAACATTATATTAAATATTACAGCTTACTCAGGTCATAGTGGGGGAAAAAATAATGTATTTATTTTTGTCTTAGCAGAGACAAATGTCTTGAAGGCAAATGAAGAAGAGGAGCTTGCTGCGGAGAAAAAGAAAAATCTGCAAATACTGGGAAGCCTCTTAAATATCAACCTGGAACAACCTAAGCCAACTAAAACGGCTATGAGTGCTAAGAAATTCAAGTATGAATCATCCGTTATCAGAAAAGAAGGAATTTTAGGAAGGCTTCATTTTTGACAGTGTTTCACAACTAAAGTTTCTGCCTAGCTGACTGAAAAAAGTATTTCCTTCTCTGTTGTGTGCCAGTTGTTTCCCAGCTTGAATGTCCCAGTAGATTATACAACTGGTAATTATCATTGTTTTAGGGAAAAATTATCAGCTGCCTGCTTTAGTTTCTTCTAGTAGATTTTGAATGATTGGATTGTTGGTTATGAAAAATTAAGATTTTTACTAAGTCCTTGCCGATGTAAGATAGATTTCCGTTCTCTGTGGAGACAAACTTAGGTTGGCTAAACAAAGAACATGCGAGTTGGGCAGCAGGTCAGTAAGTTAGACTCTTAACTTCCATAGCAGTTAATAAGGTTATTGTTTTCTCTGGCCTACAGGTGATTAGCATCAAACTTCTTTTTCAGTGGGGACTTTTTTTGTTCATTTATCTGTATTTCTGCTTTTGAGAAATTTCTTCATTAGATTAGGAATTTGCTACATGTTGTTGTTGGGCAATGCTCTAGCCTTCATCAGGGGATGATGAGATAGGTTTGGAAATGTAGTATTGGATGTATTGTGACATTTAACTATGCACTTTAACAGAAGCTGGTCTGTGGACTGAATTGGTGGAAGTTAATAATGTTAAGGGTAACTTAAACAGTGTGCAATTAGTAAATTTTTACTGACAGTCACTACTGGAGTTGTATCAGTGACTGCTGACTGCTAAATACCATTGTGATGGCTGCACGATCTTATTTAATCCTTTGACTTCGGTACAAATTTTCATGTATTTTCTAAAGATAAAGCAGAGGGGAAAATAATCTGTGCAACCCCAAAAGTCATTTTAGTAAACTTTTGTGAATGACAGTGTTCTTTAATACCCAGGCAAAGATAGAGTGTGCAGCCATTTAAAAGTCGTTAATTTATGCTGTAAGCATTAATTTGGGAGAGGAAGGGAAATAAGTGACTACCTTCTGGCACTGCCATAAAACAGCATGGGCATTGCTACGCTAGCACTGAGGTCAGTCTAAACCTTATACTGCTTTAGCTGAAAGTCCTGAAAATGTTTAAANTGGACTATTTGAGTTTATGCAATGTTTGGTACTAGAAGAAATAGCTATAGATAGATATATTGGTATGGATAGCTATATTGATATAGCTCCTCAAAAGATACACAAGTGCAAGTATAAACTTACTGCATAACACACACAACTTGAGGTCTATGTTTTATATGAAATATTACAATTTGATTAAAGCCACTTCTGTTTATAATTTTTCTTGACCCAGATGCTGACTAGCAGATACTTTCTAAATGCCAGTTATGTTTTGGATTCATTTGGACCTTTTTTGGTAACGAAGTCAATGTGAATTTGAATCTGACTGTAGAGGTTTAGGGTAGCTTGCAGTTGAACATTTAGAATGTCTTATGGGTTTTCTTTTCCTTTTGATTTTTATAGAGATATTAATGCCCTCCGCTATGATCCCACAAGACAGGACCATGCAGTTTTTGAAAGGAAACCAAGTGCTACAGAAAAAGAGAGGTAATATTACAGCTTGGTAACTACAATAGTGATGTTTCTTCCTGTGGAAGATGGCTATAGCAGAAGACTGAGTTTAAACTATGTGGATTGCTCTGTTTTGTGGTTGTTTTTTTTTTTTCTTTAGTTCTCTCTAGTCTCATGGACTTCTAAGATTTGCAAATCTGTGAGGAAAAAAATATTAGCTCTTAACACTTCTTTTGCCAGAAAGTCCTAAATATCTTAATTTATAGACTGTTATATATTAAGGGAAAAGTCACTATGTGGTTAATTATAAAGTAAACTTGTTCCTGCCTTTAGAGTCAAACCTCAGATAGTTTCCCCATTGCTTACCCTCAAAGGTGGGTAAATTGCAGGAGGTGAAAAAAAATGGGTCAAAAGTCTGAACTAAAAGGATAGTCCTGCTGCCCTATAAACCTATTTCTGGCAATAGGATATTTCCTATTGCCAGAACATAGAATTGCTAAGAAAGAAGAAGAAAAAACAAAACAAAACAAAAAAACAACACCAACCACCAAAACCTTAAAAGTGAACTACTCATTCATGTGCTTAGATAAGTTTAGGAAGACATTAATAGCAAGGTTGTCTCTTAGGGAACCTTTCTTTTAAAAAAATGTATGTGCTGTGTTACTATCCTTTAACAATCTTTTTTCAGTAAAGCTCAAAGGAAGAAGAGGAGGGAAGAGAGCGAGAAACTGCCTGAAGTGTCTAAAGAAATGTATTACAATATTGCTGTTGATTTAAAGGAGTTATTTGGATCTTCAAAGAGCAAATCAGAAAAAAATGAAGAAATAAAAAATGAAGAAATACCCTGGGACAAAGACGATGCGGATGACTCGATCCTACCTGATCATTTGGGACCTAACGTTGGGAGTAATGTAGCTCAGGAATGTAGTGGTTTCACGTTTTCCTTCTTTGTAGACAAGGAGGAGTCTGGCATAAAAGAAGGTAACGGCTGTACATATATAATAGTACAGTTTCTAACAAGTAGCTCATGTTGGGCACTGTAGAGTAATACAGTGTATAGAAATTCAGAATCCAGGGGATTTTCAGAGGCAAAAGTCAGTAATTATGCAAAGTCATTATGATCATCTTACACTTGCCAAGATTGTTGTATTTTAATGACAGTTAATTCATGCTTGCATCTCAGAAATTTTGAAAGGGATGTTTTGAGAAGGAACTATTATTTAATTGTTTTTTGACAGTGATGGAAAAACTTGTCACCCACTGCATTTCTCAAATAAAGAGGGGAAAAAAAATGATATACCAGTCAAATCAGGTTTCATATAAACCAAGATTTGAAATAAAATGTGTGTTTATTAAGGTAGTATTATGTGCAAAAGAAAATCTTAGAGTTGACCCCAAGGTCCAAGGACATTTTATTATGTACTTGATTTTATTATTCTACCTTTAGAAAATTTAAACTGAGTGACACATGATTATTGGGGTGTCCTAACCTAAGATAAAATCAAATGTTATAAAATCAATATTAAAAAAATATTAAATCAAGTCTCTTAATAAGTGGTAATATAGGAGATAAGAGACTGTGTGAAGTTAACTGAAATACAAAAAAGAAAACCAAAAGCAAACAAATAAAACAATAAACCTCCACATTTCTGCTGACTACAGAAAATATTCAGTGTCTTCTGAATGCAGTAATACAGGTTTCAGAATATATGAGAGATGTGTAGAACAAAGTGGAAAATATCTGAACGGAGATGTACTCAGCGTTCACAAAGTTCTTAACACAGAGAACCACACTTGAGTGCTGTGTCTTATATTTGCTGTTATGAATAATTATTGGTTTATATTGCATAAGAATTCTGTTTGGTGGCAACAGGGTCCCTGTGCTATCTGCTGTATTGGCACAAACAAAAAGATAAGTCTCTCTCCATTGCACATACTTCAGTTGCTTAGGTGATTTTTGCAATTATTTTTGTTTTAACCTGACTTCATGTGGAAACCATGAAGGGAGAACATGTGGATAGTCCTTTTTTTGAGCACAAACTATGGGTGTTTTGTGGACAACTTAAACTTGCTAACGCACACTTTTTCCAAAGTAGAATTTTCTGATATTTCTCTTGAATAAAATACTGTTTGTGTTTCATAGTCTAGCTTCTGTTGGGTTTGGAAACTGTTTTACATTCCCAGAGAGAGGCAGTACAGGAGCTGTCTTCTCTATTCTGGTCATGCAGACGAGTACTGTGCTTATACACTAAAAGAAAAGGGTACCATAGGTTGATAACCTCAGTCCTTTTGGCAAGGTGAAGCAGGAAAGGCCCAGATACGTGTTTAAGTTACCATGTGTAAACTGGGCTTTTGGCAACTGGCTGTGTATGCTATAGGCAGGAATACATACATGAAAATAACATAGCTTAAACACACAGAAAGATTAAGCTACAGCATTGCGAGTTTCTTTGCAAAGGAAGTTATTAAGATAGTTCACAGTGAAAGAAAGCTTTTATTCCAACTTCTGCAAGCTAAAAATATGAATAGGCACAATTACTCCCAACTCAGTTGATAATGTTAGGTTGGAGTGACTTGATAGAACCCTGGACCCTGACAACAAGTTTCAGAAGGACTGCTGCACTCTTTCCCTATGCTGTGCTGTATTAATTGTGAATGTTGAGGGTGAATTTGTGACATATGAGAAAGCAAACTAAATTCACACCTGCCCAGAGGGTGATAGAAAACCTGGGAGGGGAGGTTTCTGTCCTTCTTAAATCGGTCTTTTCCAATTTAAGTATTTCACTCTGAAGTAAAAATTTTTACTGGAAAGTAGGGGAATAATCTGATTTTTTTTTTTTAATTGTGATGTTATTGCAGAGCCCTACATACTTGAAACAATAAAACCTGTAAAAGTCACATGGCAAGAAGATCCACGTTTCCGAGACAGCAGTTCTGAGGGTGAAGATGAACCAGAGGCATCAGAAAATGAAAGGGACAAAGAAATGCAAGTTATATTTGTATTTGTTGTCTAGTTGGTTGTAATAGTTTGCTATGAGAATATCAATAGCAGCACTCAGGTCATGGGAAACGAACATCTTCATTCCACACCTCTGAACAATGGAAGTGGTTGTCTTAGGAAACCATTCCTTGCTGCACAGAATGTAATAGTCAAAAATCCCAATACCACACTTGATTTGAAATTGAATATAAAAGCTGCGTTTCTAGCTGAGTGCATGAGAACTTAACTGGATAGTGGGTTTGGCCAAAAGTCAAATATATGTTAAGTTTTCTTAAGAAATGTGTTTTTATACAAGGCTCTATTTGGTTACTACGGAGTAATGCTCTTCAATGCATACTACTTGTCTGAAGCATTACAGCTTTAACTTGTCTAATGGAATTTTACAGTAACTTTTATGATGCTAAAATTCCTTTGTGTTTGTCTAGGTTTTTCTCTTTACCACAGACAGAAAGTGCTAGATTTTTCTTCTTCTCCAAAGATGATGAGCGACTAAGAGGTATAACAGAACTCATTCACACCATTTTTAACTCTTACTGAAATTCAATGAGAAAAAAAATGCCTAGTTATTCATGTTTTGTAGTTAAAACACAGATGAGAGGTTTAAGGAAAAAAAATAAATTGCAAATTTCCATCATACATGTGGCATAAGTTGTGGTAGCACATCCCATGAGAAAGTCCTGGTAAAATAAATGCTGAACAACTATCTTGCTTTCCCTCTTTTCAGATAACTACCTAATATGTGGCTAGTCTTAGGGCTTACCAAAAAAATAAAATCACTTGACAAGTTATCTAGACATTTTGGATCCTTTCGGGCATATGTATCATCTTTAAGAATACTGAATATTCTTATCAGCCACATATACCCACATGGTTCTTGAGCCTAATTAACACGGGGGGGGTTTATGGTGAATGTAATGAATTTCGTCATTAAAAACAAACAATACAACAACAAAAGAAAAGAAAAAGAAAACACAAACAACCCACAGGCCACCAAAATGGTTGCTTCTGATATGTTATACAATAAATTACTAGGACAGCCTTAATGTTTGTTTCCTGAGATATGTTAGATTAAGGGTATGTATACAAGTTATGATAGTTTCTGTGGTAATACAGTTATTGTACTGTAACCTTTCATCCTGTCGGATTTACAGTGCCTGTTAAAATTGAACTCTGAATCCGTAGCAGGCCTAAATTTTCTGGGGAGAGGTGGGTTAATGGTGCTGAGCTTTTCATGAAACAGATGCTGTTTCACTGCAATTTATATTTCAGTATATTAAGGAAAACTGCAGCTGCCTTTCCTTTTTCTTCGTACACAAGTCTGTAATATATAATGCTGCTGTTTGAGCCAAACACGTTGTGGGGGCAAGAGAGGAATACGAAGAATAGGCCGCCTGACTTTATCGCTGTGTTGCTTATAAGATTTAGAAACAGCAGCCTATTCAGAAGTGTTTAACCGTATTAATTTGTTTTTTGTTTTGTGCAGAGGGCCCTAAGTTATTTTGTAGATCAGTAGACCTCAGTGAAGAAAAAGATGGTTGGGAAGACAGACGTAGATTGTTGCTTGAGGTGAGTATTTTAACATCTGTTACTGGGTAATGGTGGCTGAAAGCTCAGCATGAGGAGGGAACATGGTTGCTTATTTGCTTAATTTGCATTAAAAACTAATTCAGGACATTTAGAAGGGCTTGAAACTTTATAGTTACCAGGGAATTAAAATTTTTGGTATAGAAGTGTATATAACATCATGTTGTGACATCCAGTCAGGTAAATTACTGAATCTGTATTGTACAGGACCAGAGACTTTACTGCATGTAAAAGAAAGTGTTTGAGACAAAGCAGCGACTTTAGAAACTTCTCATAATATTATATTACAATTTCAATATTTTCAGGACTGTCGGAAGAAGCATAAGGATGCAAGAAGGAAAGTGAAAGCGAAACAATAAATCTCTCTTATCTTACTGGTCAGAAATGTTCCATGTCTCTTCTTTGAAGAAGTTGCAGAAAACCGGTATTTCCAAAATTGTGGTCTTTCAAAGGCCTAATAGGAAATAATATTGGAAAAGACTGTTAAACATTTTTTTAAATATGTATGTTTATTGTGTCAATTCAATGTTTGTACTGAGGTTTGTTGGGTTTTGTCTATATGGTTTAAATGTGACGTGCTGCTTTGCAAGATTTTTGAGAATTTGATCATATAACGACGACAACACAGGGTTATTTTGGTGCGTTCTCAGGCACCAAACATGGGGGTTGATGAGTTGAGATGGGGTTGAGAGTTTATGAAAATACACATTGAGTCTGTACATTAATAAATACTAAGGACAAATGGTGCTGGTGTTGTATGCGTGTTGAATGAATGATATTTTCACATATAAGGTCTAATTCTTATGTCTCTATGCTGCAGAATGGCTCTGCCAAGCCCACCCTGGGCACACGCTGCCAGGCCTCGTGCCTTATTGGTGCCCAGGCCAGCACAGCTGTCGCACTCCCATCTCAGCCATTCGGCTCTTCAAAAGAGGAGCATCTCCTGTGGGTGCCCTCGGCAGCGCAGGAGCGGCACACGAGCAGTTCCCATGGCCTGGGGAAGCAAAGGGGTTCATGGCTGTGAGGACAAAGTGACCGCAGCACGGGATTGTCCCGCAGAGCTCTTGTTCTCAGGCCTTCCCCTTCAAGCCCTTGGCGAGACAGAGATCCCGTGCAGGGCCCCGGGGTGGAGCGCTGGCAACTTACCCCCCTTCGTCTGCCTTCTCCCTGCCTCCTGGACAGAGGCACTCCCTGGCATCGCAGCGGCTGTGCCTC
>VUYV01001032.1:4015-42816 GCA_008711295.1 Anarhynchus alexandrinus | reverse complement strand
TTTTCCAACCTAGATGATTCTATGATTATGTATTTAATCTGTCTCTTTAATAAAATCTAGCTTTCCTACCCTGGTGCATCCTTGAAGGTGAAGCTTTATCTGATGACTGATTTGATCTTGGGTGCTGATTTCTAACATTCTTTCCGCTTCATCTCCTTGTATTCAGCTGTTCTTGGCAAGCCAGTTCAGCTTGCAGAAATGGCAGTAAAGTAATCCAGTGGGAAAAGATGAGCAGTTTTTTGATGCTTTAGGAAGCTAGTTTGGCTTACTTTGAAGAGCCGTACAGCAGAATTCATGGAGTGAGTCAAGGGGCCTCATGTAAATGAGCAGGAGGGGGGTGGAAATTGCTATGATCAAAAGGAAGTTGTTTAGTTTGTATCTTGAGAAACCGTACCCAGCCTATGAGGTGGATGTTGTTTGGAAAGAGAAATCTCCATTGCCAAAGGTGAAAAGGTGTGATGGTCTTCTGTGAACCTTCCAACGGTGCTTATTTATAGAGGTAAGGAAGCCTTAATGAGCCTGAGAAGAAGAAAGCATCTAGATAGCAAGCAAGTACACAAAAAAAACCCACCACCTTGGATTTTTTATTAGATATTTCTAAGGTGAATTGTGACAAACTCAAAATGTTCTAAGAAAATCCTGTTTCTCCCCTTTCTTCCTGTCAAAGTGCTTGTCCTGCTTTCTGGAACTCTTCAATATAATTGGTAAATGTTTGGCTTTAAATGTATAGGAAACAGTATTCCTAGGAAGTATTTTACTGGCGGGGACAGATAAAAAACTTCCCCGAAAAATAGTTGACCCCCCCCGAGACTAGTGTATGCATTACTCAGATATTTATACGTACAGCCTCCCCAGTTTTATTTAAGTGTTTCTTTAATACAGAGTTGAAACAAATAAAACTATTCAGAGATTATGTGCTTTACCCAGTAATCCAGTAAAAGGATGCTTAATGCCACATTCTTTACTGGCTTCTTTTCAGTGTCCAGGTTACTTGTTATTCCCTTTATTTTTTGAAATCACAGAATAATTAAATATTCGCAAAAGTCAAATCCCATGCCTCTATTTTGATGCGTTTTTTCCCTGTGCTTGGGCAAATTTCTGCAAAAGTTCTTTCAACTGGGGATGCTGTGTTATCCTTCTGAACCATTTGAAGGATGCTAGTGCAGGGACTGCTATTATGGGCAGATTGTGTGATATCCTTAATTACGTTTAAGCATCGTTTGTCATTGACATGCTGGTAGCTGGATTAAGTGATGTATTTTCCATTAAAAAGCATACAGTTTGTCAAAGCTCCAGATCAGTGGAGATCTGTGTCTATGCAAGTTTTTTCCCCATCTCCTTAGGCTTATTTTTTAAACAATTTTTGTGCCTTAGAAAATCTGAGGTGTTATGCTGTGAATGTTAGTAACAAGGCTGCAGTACAAATGAGACCTAGATGTGTTAGTCGATTAATATTCTCAATAGCCTGGTGAACAGTGCTGTTGCCCTTCCTCTCCACAGTTCTGCATAGGACTGGATTCCAGTTCAGTTTGCAGCCTGGAAGGCATTTGGAGTGTCGTAGTGCAACAGGAGGTAGAAATGAATGCAAGTTCTGCCACTCTGGAATTTTTCCCCGTCTGTTAGCTGGCTAAAACTCCCACAATGGGAGAAGGTTGACCCGTGTTTTCCTATAACAGGGGCTGTTTCGGTGTGAGAGTTCTGTTTGACAGAAATGGCAGAAATCTGTGTGTTTGCTTTCTTGCACAACGTGTTTCAGTGGATAGGCTACTTGACTTGAAGTCAGGAACCCTGAAGTATGCTCCTGGCTCTGCTGCTGACAGCTTTGGCACTGGGTATTTTTTAAGGAGTAGTTTTGTTAACTGGAATCAAAATTCATTGTGAAATAGTGCTGAGCACAGTGTCAAGTAATGACTGTGGGCATTGTCACCATGCTGGATCAAACTGTTCCTGAAAGAACTAAACAAAAAAACCCTTAGATTACTGTCTAGTAAACAGTTCTCATTTGATGTTTTTAAAAGTTTTCTTGCAACTTAAGAAGTAAAGATTGGTCTTTGAATGACTGGAATAGGCATATTGTACTTATGTAGTGTTTGCCAGTGTTGTAGATAGAATTTACAAATTACAGCAAGTGAGTAGTATTACTTTTAAGTGCAATATGATTAAGAAAAGTTTTGACATCGTCACTTCTTTTGCATTAAAAACAGTTCTGTTTGTGTTTCTGTGCAATGACATTCAACTTATCAAATCTATGAAGAACAAATTATTACAAATGTTATGCTCAATTTATATTTTCTTAAATAAGTCTTTTTAGATAACCCTTGTCTTGAGACTACTGCTTCTAAATGCATTTTGGAAAAAAAATGTTTCTTGCAAAGTCTGGTAATACATGACGAATGTGCTTGTTACAAAAAAAAAACAAACCCAAAACCAACCAAAAAACCACCTTTGCTCTGTTAGCAAGGTATTTGTTCTTGTCAAATAACCTGGGAGACAGCAAAGGCTATATCTAACTGATAATTTTCCACTGGAGGGAAGGAGAAGAAAGGATTGTCTGCACAGCTCATTTCTACATGAAATTTTTTTTCTCCTTCAAAACTTGTCATTCCAGTGCAGAGGTATACTTACTTGAACAATATGTGACTTTAAGGTTTTGGGGTTTTTTTTGTAAGCTTTCTGCATCCTGATAATATAACCATCTTGATGTTAACAACCATCTTGATTTTACTGGAATGTGAAAGTAGAACTGATGATCTCTTAACATGGAGTAGTCCCTTTTGTGTGTTTTGCCTTCATGACTTGGGGGGGGGAGGGGGAGGGCGGGGAAGGAGTTTCTGCCTTGTTGAAGAGAAATTGCACGTTGCTCCTAGTTGATATCTTTTGCAAACCATTTTTTGTCACTTCTCTTCCTTTAATCTGAGCCATTCATTATTCTGGGAACTTGTTTCGTCAGGACAATCTGTTGCTGTTCTGGGGGTTGCTGTATCAGTGCAGGAGCCTGCACAAAAAGTAGGAAATGCTTCTCTGAATTACAGCATTTATTGGTAGAAAACGAGGTACCTCCTTTTTTGTGAGATGTTGGTTGTAATGTAAAAGATCCATAGATAAATAGTTTTTCACATCTTCCTAGATCCTAATCAAATATCTACTATGCCATGTGCAGATACTTCATGAAAACACTTAGTTAGAGCTGTCTTGCTTCAAAGTGGCTTGAGTGTCCTTCCTTACTGCAGGGGAAAGGCCTGGTAATGGTCCTGTTCTTCATTTTTCACTATGTTAATTAAGAATACTTGACAGGCTCTGGATATGCAGCTTGTGTTACGTGATCATCTTTTAATAGTCATCTATAATAGTCATCTACGGCCTACAGCTGAAAAAGAGGAGATGTGGACCTTCACACTACAGGCTGATGTACAGATTGCTTCTCATTTCATTCAGCCTCCACTTTCTGTTGAAGAGATCTCTTGGGCATTCTCCAGAAACTGAAGTGAATCAGCATCTTTGAATGCCTATAAATCTAGGGCCATCTAATTTTGTCTGTCATAATTACCTTTATGCAGGCAGGTGACATGTGAGGGCAGTTTCTGAATCCTCTGATAATGTCTCTGATCTTTAAGAGCAGGTATGCTGCTGACATCTTGGTGCAGCTCTGGAGTCCCTCCACTTGGCTGCTCGTATCAGTGGCTAGAAGAGCTTCTGTCCCCATGCTTTACAGGTAGATGACTTTCTGTTAAACTTGAATTTTTTCATCATCTTCAGTAAAGCAGTCTGTCTAGGGAAAACTTGGACTCAGCTTTCAAGGTTTTTATCCTTTAAGTCCATGGTAGCAGATGAAGCAGGTGGGAAGAAACTCTTTTTTTGTGTGTGTCACTTCTATAATGGAGCCAACAAGACCATTTCAGGTTTCCCTTCTGCTTACTTACACAGCCTTGTCTAGATTATGTGTGAGGAAACACCCTTCTTCTTCACTGACTAGAGAGGAAGAGATTAAAACAGACAGTACTTCTAGTTAGCTTTTCCGTTGGGGAGATCAAGCCGAGGTAAGGAAGTTCAAAGAACCAAGGTGTATGTCTGTCATTGGAGTTAGCTTGTGTTCAAAAAGAGTTTCAGTTTTAAATGTCTGTGGACAATAGATGTGAAACAGGTGTGAAATGTGAAAGGTTGTAATTGCGTCTGTAATCTTGTGCTGGGGGTGAAGTTAGGCTTTGGTTTCCTTTACCCTTTGTGAAGAGGCATGCAGGTAAGGTCAAAAGACAATATCTGGGACAGTACTTCTTTCTTAGTTAAAAAAAAATAGTATTTTCTTTCCATCTCACTTTAAAAAGGTGAATAGAGGAATTCCTATCCTGGACAAACTGTTTTCCTCCAAAATTAAATATCCAAATGCAAAAGCTTTCATCTTTCTGTTAACTCCTCGGTCTTGTCACAGATCCTGTTCTGACTATGCAAGATGATGCTCCTTGCAGTGATGCTCCTAGACTTCCTGATTATTTTTTAAATTTCTTTTCAGGTTACTTTTAAATTTTGCTGGAGTCAATTCATCTGTCTCTAATTTTCCTTTAGAGAAAAGACAGTCCAAAACCAAGGAAGAAGAGTCTTTGCTGTTATAATGGACAATGTTTCGCCATTCTTGTTTTCCATGTNTTTTTTTTTTTTTTTTTCCCTGATATTTCTGTATTTGGAGTGCTGTTGAAGCTTTGTCAAGGCAAGGAGGATGAGAGAAGGAGAGCTAAGACAGGGTTAGAGAAGTCTCAAATACATCCTTATGTTTGTTTCTGCTTCCTGCTGTTCTTGTGAAAATACATGAATAAATTTAAAATGCAGTTTTGGAAGCTGTGAATGGGAGTCTGTTCAGATGAATGAGTCTTTTCTTTAGAAATGTTGATGGGGATTCTAAACTATTTTGACCAAACTCTAATGACAGTCTTAAACTACTTCCATCCACTTGTGTGGTGTGGAAGGGGGAAGCTACTGTCAGATGCCGGTGTCAGTGCGCTTCTCCCGGACCCCCTTGGTGCAGGCTGAACGGTGTTCACCCTCGGCAGCTCAGCCCTGAAGGTGCAAGCCTGTGTTCATACTAGTTCTGCTGGCTAGCGCAGGGATGGGGTCATCATCGAAACACAGGACATAGAATTCAGTCTTAATTTTAAATGGAAAAAACAGGGTGGGGAGGGGGGAACAATTAAGGAAAAAAAAAAAGAAAAAACCCTCCACATCTTCCACTGCTGTCTGAATTCTTACTCTTCAGCAGTTAAAATTGTTCCACGAATGAAGAATGCAATCTGTGGATAGAGGTTTTGGTTAGCATTATGTAGTGAACTTGACATGTGTTCCTATCTGTTCACTGCTTGTGAAACTTACATAAAGACTAGGGGGAAAGTTCGCTTAAGGCTTAAATTTCACAGCATTCATGTGGCATAGATGGAACTGATAGCTTGACCTATTTTCCAATAAAGTCATCTGTTGGGGTGTATGATTAGTTTATCATTCTTACAAATATCTTACTAAATGTTTGAGGGCAGAGGGAGTGTCTGTTATTTGCTGCTATTGTAATTTTGTTTCTCTCCCTTTTTGCTTGTTGGAGGCAAGTCCATGGTTCTGCAAGTGAATTTATGTAATTTTATATGTGCAGTTGAAGGGATTACTCACATGTATACAGTTATTTCTGCATAAGGACTTCCTGGATTCAGCAGTTAAATTGTTAAGACTTGATAGAGGCTGCTGAACGACAGCATTACTCAAGAAAATGGAGTCAAGTGGTAATTCTTACTATAAAATATTGTAGTCAGAGTATGAATTTTCAAATAATCTGAACTGTGCTTCTTAAGCCTTTTCTCTTTAAAGTTTCAAGTAGGTTCCTGCTGGAGTGAACCCATATGTGTTTGGGAGAAGAATAACTTGCTACCTATTGATCCGTTCCTGACACTTAATTTTTATTTTTTATTTAAAAAAAAAAAACAAACTAAGATTACAGTACTGCTTTTTTCCTGGGGTCTCTTAAAGTAAGAGTTAGTTAAACTCCTGGTAGATTTCCCTGCTGTGGTTTTGATGTGTTTCTGTGTGAAACTGGCAACGGGATTTGTGTGAGTATGTAGGGCACTATTGTATTAGAATTACATAACCCTGTTGAGTGGTGGAAACAGATGAAAAGACGGGGATGTACGGCGTCCCTTCACAGATTATATCCTGCAACAATGAAGACAGCTCAAGCTCTGCAGCGAATGTGGTCACATGCAGTCAAAAAGTTGGGGATTTTGAAAGGGCACGTGAGTTGCTTTTTGTTGCATCTTGCTCTGAGTCTTTTCTTCCCCCCCTCCCCTCGTATATCCCTCCCCTCTCCAACTCACTTTTGTAGCCAGATAACTGTTGTGGCAGGTCTTCTGGGTTTTGTTCTTCTTTCAATGTGAATGAAGTTGTCTTCGGTGATCTCTCAGGAGCGAGTAATTGCATAAATCTCTGATGACTGTCAGTGAGAATTGCAACAGCTGCCTGTTCATAGCATGCAGATGATTTTAGCACTTTGACTAGTTTCCTGCCAAAGATTCTGTTAAGCGGTCTATTTTGGGTATGTAGAAAGCACCTGTCATTTTGGTATGTGAGCATTAGGCAGATTTAAGCAAATCCTGACTACAGTTTTCTAATTAGAAATGGACTGACTTTAGTCACTAATGAATTTAGACTAGCTAATTACAGTAATTTGCATTTACTGCAGCAGGTAGCCTGCTGTGTGAAACCTGGGTAGACTTGCAAAACAGTTACTATTAGTAACTGGAGGTGAGATTCTCAACCATTTTGCCTACCTTTCTCCAGTGTTTTGGTGTGCAATCTTGCAGTGAAATTGCGATCCTGTAAGGGATGCACAGGCTGCTTAGGATCCATTTGTGTTTCCTTACAGATGAACTATGAAGTAATTGGCAAGGTGACAGAGGCTTTTTGTCACTCGTCACTTGATGCATTTAGAGGAGAGTCATATTATTAGATGTAGAATACAGGAATTTTGTGGTTGTGGTGGAGACTTCAATCTTAGTTTTGATTGAGTCCTCAACTGATGATTTATAACATTTGTAGTCTCTTCCTCCCTTTCAATCTTCTCTTCTCCAGTAATCTGTCAGTATGGGTTAGCATCGCGGCGATGGCAAGCAGCAGTACGTTTTATAATGTAAAAGAGATTATTGCTTAGAGATTTGAGGGAGCGCAGATGTGTTTTGTGCCTTATGGGCTTCCAAGGTGACCGTTCAGTTCTCTGAACTGTGCTGCAGAGCCGGCATAGCTTTATCAGTATGGCAGAACTAGTCCTGTTGTCTTGGTAATTAGGTTGCATGAAATGAGCTTAGCAAATACATAGTGTATTTTCCGTCGCTAAAATAGCATAGAGCAAATGGGAGATAGTTTCCCAAGGAGTGGTTTCTAAAAATGTATTACTTTAACAAATACTTACGAATTTAAAAGTGAATTATTTACAGAATCATATAATGGTTTTAGGTTGGAAGGGACCTTAAAGATCATTTAGTTCCAATCCTCCTTGCCATTTAATTAGCTTTTGTTTAATGTTCGGTAACAATTTCAAGCTAAAAGTAAACCCCCAAAATTTACACAAAAGTACCTGAGACAGTCACTGATACTAGGAGGAACTTTTTCGAGGCACAGATAAGATGATACTATAGGCTGAATATCTTGCAAGACCTTAATTGTAGCATCTGTAGGCAGTAGTTTCTCTTTCATTCTTATTACTTATTTTTGTCACCAGGTACCGTGAGACTTACTTGTCAGGACAAAATAAACTTAACCGCAATAGTTTACGATGCTTCGATATACTACACAATGAGTCTCTCTTGTGCACAAGATTCTGCTTGTGCCACTGCCCATGTGAGGCCTGGTTTTCTGGAAGCTTACTTGTTTCATACCCATGAATCCAGTATCTTCACTGTGCTTTCCTCAGTCCTTTCTCTGCAGTGTTGTACTGAATAGGCAGTCATTTCTCAGTATGCTGCTTTAGTAGACAGTGTGTTGGAAGGCATGGGGTTAGAGTTTCTGGAAGAGTAAGGTGACTATGCTGCTCTTAGTCCCCATGGGTAGTAAGCTCTTGTTGATTGCATCCTGCCTGCTTTGCTATTTTGCCTGGGCTGAGAGGTTGTGTTGATAAGAACTTCGTACAATGCAAACTGAATTTAAGTGATGTTCTTGTTACACATCTAAGTTCCTGAGGCTTTTATACAGTGAGAAGGATGGACAAGACTTTCCATCTCCTGTGCTTCTACAAAATTTGAACCCACCTGCTTGTCCTTCAAATTTTACCCATCATTTGATACTGTCTTTCATTTCTAAAATTTTCTTCAGTGAAGTCAACTGGAACTTAAAAGACACCGAGGCCCTTCTTTAGCACAGACTGGTTTTCTGCAGAACTTAAAAATACCATATAGAAAAGCAGGACAGTGATGATGTAGCCTAGGGTTAGTAGTAGGTAAACTGTTTATACATTTTCATACATGCCAGATAAACAAGCCTAGTCAATTCCATTTACCACAGCATCACAGCAGCTCAGAAAACAGCTCAGAAAAAGCCCTTAGTTAATGAGAAATTTTTTACTTATGGAAGTTTCTCTGTGTAAGGGAATACATATAGTGAGAAAGTTCAGTGTCGGGTAGTTGAAGGGTTAGACCTGGTTACATAGAATGTCAGATAAAATAATTTCACCATGTGCTTCAGCAGGGTAATTCACTGGCCCAAGACACATATGTCTTCATACTAACAGTTAAAAATGCCACTCATTCTTGTCTGGTCTAGACGAGTAGAAATTCAGAAATACTAACTTGTATTATTTTTAATATATGCCATCTTCTCCTCCAGCTATTTTAAATTAATTTTTTTAATTAGACCCAAAATGTTCTGGAAAGAACAGTGGAAATTTAACACTATTCAGTGTTGTAAGATTTCTGGTAAGAACACTGAATGTTTTGTGTGTTTGCTGAGGAACTCTGAGCAGGACTTACATTTTAAGTTTGTTTTTTCACAACAGTGAATGTGCAATAGAAAATTTAAACCTAATTCTTCTTTGGGGTGTTCAGAATCCACTAGAAGAATACATCACGGGGTTCTTTGCGTTTGAGAAACAGCATCCATAGCTTGCTAAAGAGTTGTGTACTGCCAGAAGACTTTTACTCTGGAAATATGGGGTATGATTTGAAGTACAGGGATACCCTTCTTGTATCACTTCTCTGTCTATTGTTTTGGCATTTAGTTGCCAGTAATCCCTTTAATGCCTTTAAAAAGACCATTAAGTCAAAACTGAGTTTCTGTCTGAATTTCAGTTTTCTGAGCAAATTCTTAGCTTCCCAAGAAAGACAAGCATTTTTAGCAGTAAAAACAAGTAAACTTATGGCTTGAGTATGTGTATGCACGTACTCATGCAATGTGTGGATTTTTCTTCAGCAATGGGTGCTTTGCCTTTTGAAATGTTTGCAGTGTGTCAAATATTGTGACAGGGCAGGCATTGAAGGGGCCGGCTGTGTGCTATATGATGCACCACAGCTGGGTGATTATTCTGTATAATATTTTAAGCTGTGATGTTGGAAAGATTTCAGGTTATATCATGTAAGATAAACTGATGAGTTCAGGATCAGTTTTAACTGGAAATGTGGAAAAAAAGTGTTTCTAAGAAGTGTCACAGAAATGGATATACCAGTACTATATAGTGATACACTGTGTTTTTCTGTAAAATTTAATTTCTTGAGAGGAACCTAAATACTCAGTTACATAATTCATAATGATAAAATGTTTTATTAAATCCCCATGAACAAGAAGCAAAAGATCTGAAGGCTAGTTTATTTTTAAAACCTCAGTTTCAACTGCTAATATTACTGCATACTGGAATGGAGAGGTCTTCCTTAAGTATTTTGTGTGTTATTTGAATTGGGGCTATACAATGCTAGTGGGATTGGAATTAAATGCTTTTGCTGAATGAGACTTCTCCAGAAAATCAGAATGAGCTGTTAAATCAGTGAAATGTGAAGGCATTCTGTCACCCTGGACCTATTGATTTTTTTTGCCTTTTTAAAGAAAAATCATCATTAACTGGAATACGTACATTTCATACTAACTCTACCACATTATTAGAATATGCATATAATTTTTATACCCATGTTTTAATGGGGTATTTCACGTTTTAATTTAGATAGTTGCATGCTTTGTGTTTTACTAATTGGTTTCTGTGTGCAACAGGCCCCAGGCATGGAAGAGCTGATATGGGAACAGTACACTGTGACCTTACAAAAGGTGAGTGAGTGCCTGTTATATTTTTAGTTTTCAAATATTCAAGCACTGGTTTAGTCTAAGTATGTTTTATGACAGATGTTATTAGCATATTTGAGTCTAGAATAGGATTAATTAATTGTCCAAATCAGATATGTTTTTCATTTTAAAGCTTAATTGCTAGTTACTTATACAATAGCATGACTCATTAATGTTAGGATTGAATTAAATTAACAATTTAAGTGCTACATTTGCTACTGTTCGGTCTTTATAATGACAGTATAACATACCACATGCTAACCACATAACTAAATTCATCGTTGAATAACCTTAAAAACAAAGCAGATGGTTTTATCAAGCAGTTGTGGTTAATGTCCAAGCTTTATCACTGAACATGATTCCACTGATTGTATTTATTTTTTTAAATACTCTAGTATCTACAAGTGTAGAATCTAGTGGAAAATTACTGTCATCAAAATGTCTAAAATACATGGACTATAGATGTAACTTTTTAACAGATCTAAGAAAAGTACCTCATTATGTAGAGTCCTTTTGAGTTAAAGAAAGTAGACCGCTTCCTTCTGAGTTCTCTCATGGCTCGGCTGCCACATCATGGTACAGAATGTGCGCTTTGGCAGCGGGGGTGGTGGTCTTCCCAGCTGTTGTGATGATCTGGGTTCAGTGAGCAGCCTGTACTGCGCTGCTTACGTTTTTTCACATGTTCTGCAATGAACTCAACTTGATGACCCAAGCTAAATTAGCGATCTTTCCTACACAGCCTGTTTTATGTGCTGAATTGTTGGGAAAGGATTGTTTTTCAGGTTACAGAGATAGACAGGAGTAAACATTGCAGAAGTAGACCTTAGTTCCCGTAATTTCCAACTTTTCAGATCTTGAATATCTTGTAAATGAGTATTACTTCTTTGCCTCAGAGACACAGGCTTATACTACTGAAGTGGCAAGTTGCTTTTTTCCTCTTCAATGAAATAACCACTTAATATTGACATTAGTGGAACACGAGCTGGCACGTGATGAACTACACACACCGAGTGTGAGTTGGGGGGAAAAACCCTGTTTAATTTGGTGTATTACTTTGCCACTATGTTACAACATTTTGTTTAAATATGGCATAATTTATATTTTATAGTGATAGGTCTGTGTTAAAGAGCTAATAATATTCAACCTGTGTGTTTAACAAAATGTGTGGTTTTGTGCACACCTTCTTGTTTGCAGTTCAGTTATGCTAACAGTTGTGAGGTCTAGTGTTATAGACATGCTTCCTTCACACTCTAAGTATTTCAATGATTTTACGAATGCCATCTCAGGGCTTTTATGGATCTGACATTTCTATGATGACAGGTTTGACGTAAACTACAAATTTAAAATAGTTGATTGTGAGAGAGGATAATTATAGAGAATTCACAAGTTCACTGCTTGCTTTTTGTTATCAGCCATGATCTTGTTTAGCCTCATCGAGGAGTAAGTAGTTATTACAAACTAGATAGCGATCGTAAAGAACATGAGATCCTGGGAAAGCTATTCCAGTTTCCCAAGCATCACTAACAAAACAGATTTGTCTAATAATAAATTTGGTACAAATAACCAGTGGGATAGTGCAGCAAAAGGCAGGCTGAGTTAGTGAGTCCTTTGCTTGATTACTAACCATCACAAGGCTATAGAGTGAGTTTTTTGAACACAGGAAATGCTGTCTTGTTCCATGGATTTGTAAACCCATTCCTTTTGAAATCTAGAGGTGCTGTGTCTTTCTGCAACTCTGCACGCAACTATTGTATTTTAAATAATACCTAGGTAGAGTGCTATCACAGGAACTTTCACGTTACTCTTCTTTCTCCCTATCAAAATTCCTATGGATGGAATTGAGTTTTGTTGTATTTATTTTTGTTGTAAAGGATTCAAAACGAGGATTTGGGATTGCAGTTTCTGGCGGCAGAGATAACCCTCATTTTGAAAATGGTGAAACATCGATAGTCATTTCAGATGTTCTCCCCGGTGGTCCAGCAGATGGATTACTTCAGTAAGCAATTTCTTATTTCTCTGTCTGGTATATTTTGAGGAGCATGGCCGCAGAATATATAAAACCTTCAGACAGGCTTGGTTGAAATCCTGGTAATTTAATCCACTCAAGATCTGGTGCCCTCTTGAAAACCTAGATGTCTGTTTTAAATTAAAAAAAATTGAAAAATCAACAAGACAAGCTCCACCCTGAGGTGTTTTTATTTGCCTTTTTGTAAGAAATAAAATTTCAGTAGTGTTGAAAAGCTTTTATAGTTAAGTATGTTTCTTTTAAGATTGCATTTCTATTAAAGAAACAGTAGAAATACTTACCATCTTAAATCATTCACCCTGTTCTTCCTCCAGGAAATACATTTAGTGATCAATCATTAGTTTTCAAGAGAATGGCTTAAGTCAGCCCAAAGAAGGGTCTTCACTCATAAGGTGTCAGGGGCAATAATGGGGGAAGGAAGAGAAACAAAAGTGTTTGCTAAATATTTATTTTATATTTGAAAGAAAAAATATGGAAATAAAGTGTTTCTGTAGTCCTCCTGGTAAAATCATCCTTGGTGAGGCAACACTTATAATGGACAAGTAATTTTAAATCTGTAGGCTTAGATAAACAGTTTCTAGCCCACTGCTGATGAGTTTTTCAGCTTTTACCTGGAATACCTGATGAGGACTAGACAATTTGGAAGAATGCCAAGTAATGGTACTTCAAAAGAGTAGATTCTGACTATTTTGCCAAACATTAATTTTTGGTGAGGTAATGAAAAAGTTGACATGGGAGTAGTTACTGAAGGACTGGATAAAAGGATTATTGTGAAGCAAATAACAAAGCATCCTCAACATAAACATAAAAACCCTTTGTTTTATAGCAGTGATCCCTGGACAACATCACTATCATCCATCCTGTTCCATAATTGCCTTTGATTTGGGAATAAAATCATGTCCACAAATTAAGTAAGATCTTAGGTAAATTGTTGATGACAAGGCAATACCAAGCAGTTTGGGGACATTCAAACAAAAAATGTTCTGAAGAAGACTGAATGCAAAGCCGTTCTTCTAACAAACCAAGGAATATAGGCCTAACCTTCGGAGTCTGGGGGAATTACAATCCTGCAATCCTTTTTAGGGTGGAGTGGACATAAATAGATGGGAGGTCTTGATGCAGTGTTACAACATTAAGTTTGATACGGACTGCGGATGTATGGACTGTGAAGAGAGGTATTTTAACTCTCATATAAAGCCCAGATGAACCTGATATTGGAATATAGGATGCTGTCCTGGCATACTAATTCAGTAAAAGGAATTGGAAGGGTACGAAGAGGCACAAAAATCATTCAGGAGTTAGAGGAAGTGCCTTACAAAGAGAGGCTTAAAGTATGTAATCTTCTTATTTAAAAAGAAGATTGTGATGTGACTTGATTACAGTGAAGAGAAAATAATGGTTACTAAAGATTTCTTTTATCTAGCAGAAAACAGCATGGTAGCCAGTAATTGGTTGAGCTCATGCTCTGACTGTAAGGTTGGTAACTGAGTAGTCTCCAAAATAAACTAATATGAGGAGTGGTACACTTTTTTTTTTGTTTAATTCTCCTGCGCTTTTTGCACTGAAATGCCTTTCTGGAAGATACGTTTTTTAATTAATCGTGTTACGGGGCTGTCTCCTGGGTGTGACTGGGTTAAGTCTTAATGGTCTATTTGACATGCAGGAGGTCTGACTAGACAAGTTTGTGATGTCTTTTGGCCTCTCTCTCAGGGCAGGGAGGACTTTTTGTGTATTATTTGAAGCGCTCTCGAAATTATTTGAGCTATTATTTGAAACTATTTTAGCAATTTGAAGCTGTCTGGAAATTCTTATGTTGGTGTGAAAAAAATCTAGCACTAGGTGTGAAAGACTAGGAGTTCTGAAAGAACTTAAAAAAAAAAGTGTTTTAATGGTCATCATAAGTATTCTTTAAAAAACAAAGTCTTTGACATTATGGCAAGGTCTTAAACATGGTCTTAAAATACATGTCCTCAGTCTTTAATTTTACTGAATAATGAATGATAGTTGGAAAAAATGAAAGTTACGTGAGGCAAATGATGTCCTGCATACACAGATCTCGTCCAAGGATTTGCTGTCCACATTGTACATGTACAAAGGTATGCACCGCTACTCAAAGTCCAATTTTTAAACATACTGAAAGCTTCTTCTAGTATTCAGGTATTGTAGTGTTTGTATAACAAACAGTTTTTAAGCAAAACTCCCTGTTAAGAGTGAATGAAATCTGTAGGTTCTCCCTGAGAACAAAAAAAAAAAAGACGTTTTGTTGTGGTGTTTTCATGAAGATTCCTCTTAAATCCTTTTTTCTTTTTTTTCCCCCTCCACCTCTTCCAGAGAAAATGACCGGGTGGTCATAGTTAATGGGACCCCAATGGAAAATGTTCCACATTCTTTTGCAGTCCAACAGCTTAGGAAAAGTGGAAAAGTGGCCACCATTGTAAGTAAATTACAAATGTATTCACTCTACAGTGGTATGTACATGTGTAAGCAGTCAAGATTTTGGTTTTCTTCTATGAAGTGTACTATAAATGCGTAAAGTAAAGCAAGCCTTTGCCCAATAGAATGTACAAAGTAAACACAACAAAGCAAAGATGTAGTTTCTACAGGTGAAGTGAATGGAAATTAAACAACAGTGGCACAAAGTTACCCTGTTGAAAAACTGGGAATAAAATACATGTCCTTGGTCTTTAATTTTACTGAATAATGAATGGTATTTGGAAAAAATGAAAGTTACTTGAGGCAAATGATGTCCTGCATACACAGACCTTGTCCAAGAATTTGCTGTCCACATTGGCTTTCGTTAGTTGAGAGAGGCATCTCCAACTCTCTCTTTTGCGGGCTTGTCACATTTTTTAGAAGCCATCTAGAAAAAGAAAAGAAGCAGTCATCTAGAAAAAGAAAAGAAGTATTCATTACTCACACTTTTGCATAGGTAAAAGAATGAGGCTTCTGATCTGATTTTTTTTTTTTTTAAATTCTCTTACTCTTCTTTATCCTCTCAATTAGCAAATATTTCTTCTGCACATCCAAATAATCTAATATACTGGTTGTTCTATAAATAGAATGTTGTTCCTTTTTTTTTTCTTACCAACCTCTATTTGAAGTGTGAAGACTATTCATCTGTTGAATTTCATATTCTGACCATTGGAGGGTTTTTTGTTTGTGTTTTGTTTTGTATTGCACTGAACAGGTGGTGAAAAGACCAAGGAAAGTGCAGGCTGCTGCATTGAGGAGAAGCCCCTCGATTGACTATGAGGACAGAGCTTTAGATGTAATGGATGACCATGCAGAATTTGATGGCAAAAGTGCTCGAAGTGGCTATAGCGACAGAAGCTGGCATAGTGGTAATGGAGGGCGCAGCCAAAGCTGGGGAAACAGCCTGGATCAGAGCTATAGACATGAACAAGACAGAGGGAGGAACCGAAGCAGAGACCGTGACAGAGAATGCAGCTACAACCGTGATCAAAGTCGTGGTAGGAGCGTTGACAGAAGCTTGGATCGAGACTATATAAGAGATCGGAGCAGGGGAAGGAGCATCGACAGGGATGGTGGCTATGAACAGGACTACAGAGGAGACTACAGCCCACCCAGTTATAGTTATGGATCTCAACCTGATCCTAGATATGGGAGGGAAGTGAGGAGTCGAAGTCGGGACAGGCTTCGTTCCCGAAGTCCTTCACCTGAAATACACCATCAACATGAGTACCTAGGACCACAGGATCAGAATGGACCGATCAGTGTTCTCTTAACAAAAGGCAGACGTAATGAAGGTAGGTATAGTAGGGGAGGAGAGGAATTGACTTCTACTAAAGCATATTATTTTAGTGGGGGAGTGAGAGGAGCTGAATATTCTCTGCTTTTACAGATTAAGTGTTGAGTGTTCTAACTGATTGCTTAAGTTGTTCTTTCATTCTTTCCAACCTAAACCATTCTATGATTCTTCCTGGCTGGTTTAGGGTGCTTTTTCCCCCAGCACCTTGAACTTTACCTTTGAACACAGAACTGTTCACCCACATCCTTTCAGTCTTTTCAAGCTGCTGTGTCCTTTGGTTTTCCATTTGCTCTGCCCTGTTCTTCTGGTTCTGGTGGGAAACATGGATCTGCTCATGATTCAGATTACACTTGGCATATCTACAAAAGGGTCAGCTACAAAGGGTGTAGAGTACACTCTGCCTTTAATAGTGCACTTACTTCTTCCCTTCGGTATAATTAAATTAGTTCCAAGGATTGTTTGGTTCTGAATACTTAATAATGTAGTTAAAGACTACTGAAATAGCAACAACTGCAACAGCCTTTCCTTGCTGAGTATTGGAGTGTGTAAATGAAAGCTAAAAGCCTGATCTCTCATATGCTGTGAAGTAAAGACTGTTGTGCTATAAAGCATATCTGAGATTAGGTTGTGTGTGATTTTCTGTTTAGGTTTTTTTTTGGGGGGGTGTGGTGGCTTGTTTGTGGGGGTTTTGTGGGTGCTTGTTTTTTTCTAGTCTGCCCAGTTGATTAGTAGGAATTTTCTTCTCATGTAAGTTTTGTATGCAGGAGCTAACTAACCTCTTTTTTCATTGACCCTGGCCAAGATCCCTTTCCCTCCTTCTCTTCTTTCCCTGCATATGTTTCCCCTTCTAAAGATAATGCAGATAGATATACAAATAAGGATAAATTTAAGGTGTCTTTGTTAAGTTTTATATGTAGTTAGTAATTCCTTAGTAACTTCTGCCATTCATATGGGTATTCTGCAGACTCACTCAAATGTGGTGATTTTTTAAAGCAGATACCTGTTTCTTTCCTTTTCAGTTGTTTTAGGATGTGTGTGTTTTAAGAGCGTTGCCTTTCTTTTTAAGTAGCAAATACACTGATCCGAGTAACTTGGATCAAAGGAAAAAGGGAGGGGGGCTGGCGGAAAACCTTTGCCTGAAGCACTTACTGGGGTACTAATAGGACAGACTTAGCATGCAGCAATTGGTGAAAAAAAAACCAGCTCTTCTATTAGTGTTTTTTGACACTTTTCTCTCCCTTTCTACACCATGCAAAATATGATACAGAGAGAGAATCTAGTCCAGCATGTTAATAAGCACCTCCAGAATGAAGGCATTGTTTTGCTGTTGAAGGTGCAGACTAATCATCTATCTGCGATTGGTTTTGGACTGCTGTTTCTTCTTACTTTGGTGACAGCACAGAAATAAGAGAGTTAGCCTAGGATTAAGTGGGTTTACTAGGTCTGCCATTTTTCTTTTCTCCTGGTGTAACGGGGTGTGTTGCATGTACTCTGTGTAGTTTTAAAAAAATGCATCCTTGCTCATCTTCTAAGATACACTGGATTATTTCCCTGATTGCAGAATATGGTCTCCGGCTTGGAAGTCAGATCTTCATAAAAGAAATGACCCGTACTGGCCTAGCAACTAAAGATGGCAACCTTCATGAAGGGGATATCATTCTCAAGGTCTGTTATGGTTGTACTGCTGGCAGTTTAGCAGGCACTTGTTATAGTGGTTACGCTGGAGTAAGCCATGTTATAGTCAAGTTCACTATTAAACTTGAGCACAATATGGACTTGTTTTCTTACAGTGTTATTGTTGCCTTTTTATGTCCAGATCAATGGTACAGTGACAGAGAACATGTCTTTAGCTGATGCCCGAAAATTGATTGAGAAGTCGCGGGGAAAGCTCCAGCTGGTTGTCCTCAGGGACAGAAAACAGACACTGCTCAACATTCCTTCATTGAACGACAGTGACTCAGAAATGGATGGTGAGGTTTAATGTCAATAAAAAGTTCCGGACTCTGTGCAGGGACAGAATGGAGCTTATAGGGCTTTGCTGTGGTAGAGTGGTACTAGTTTCTTTAAATAAAACCAACAAAAATAACAAAACACAAACAAACCTAAGTAATGGTCAGTTAAACATTAAGCCCACATCCGTTAGGTGAAAGAATTTTGGAGTAATCGTACAGTTACATTTGGTGCAGGGGCAGAGATAGAAGAAGCAATGTTGGTCTGGCAAAATTAACCTTACTTCTCAGAAAAAGCAAGTCAGTTGCTTTAATAAAAGACTTCAGATTTAAAAAGTGAGTTGGACTGGTGTCTCCTTCTGAGGGCATCAACATTTATAACGGCATTCAACAGGAGGGAAAAATATCAGGACAACAGGAAATGAAGTGCCCTGGACAACTATTTTCTGTTCCCAGTATCTATTCCATACAAATGATCTCTCACAGTGTATGAGCTGTATCTCTCAACATAATCTTGCTTTGGAACGGTTGTTTAGGGGAGTAGGATGTTCCATTATGGAGTGCAAGATATTTGCTTCTCTGATGTCAGAATATTGAGTGCACCTTTTTGTAGGTTTTACTGTGAAGACTGAGATATGGTTCAAGTCTGAGGGCTACTCTGTTTCTTTTGTCACTGAAAAGCAATGATGTGAGGACTGTTAATGTGAAGGTGGTCTTGTTTGGGAACCTCCAGAAGACCTTAAATAAAAGGCTGCTAACACTAGTTAATGAGTTTGTGCTATGCTCAAAGTAGTTGTGTGATGTCGAGTGTGTTTCCTAAAGGTTGTGTGAAACCTTTATGAAATAGTTTTGGGGGGGATAGGAAGGTGGAAGCAGTAAAAGGCATACAGCACTTTTTGAACCCGAGTCAAATCCAACTTGGAACGGGAGTAGGCTTTAAGGTTCAGCATATTTTATATGTCAGAGCTTTGTAAATAAATGTGGTGATCAGATGTGCAGGTAAGTTAAACAAATCCTGCATTTCTTGATTTGCTTCTCTCTTTACAGACATTTCTGAAATTGAGTCAAACAGATCATTCTCCCCTCAAGATGACAGATTACATCATTCTGATCTAGATTCGCATTCATCCAATGAAAAGCTGAAAGAGAAACCAAAGTAAGAAATGGTCTTTTAGTCCATTTTTCTAATGCTTGTCAAAAGAAATTCTTAAAGTACATGACATTCTTATCTGATTTCACTATACTCTTTTTGTTTTTCTTTCTTTTAGTGCTAAAGATGATCCATCCAGTAGGATGTCCAGGATGGGAGCAATGCCTACACCATTCAAGTCGACTGGTGACATTGCCACTCCTGCTGTTACAGTTGTAGACACAAACAAAGAACTGAAGTACCAAGATGACCCAGCAGGTCAGGGTTTGAAGTTTTTGGTTGCCTTTTTTTTTCTCTGGCCACAGAATGGCTACTCCCCAAGTCGTGTTGACATACCTAGTATAGTCTCCATGTCAACCCCATCCTGACACAGAGGAAAGGTCTGTCACTGCTTTGTGGTGCAGAGAGAGAAGAAATACTTGAGATTTTTGAAGGCAGTTGCTTATTAGAATTACCACCTCAAAAAGCAAGTACTCTCCTACGGTATCTACTGTAGCCTATTGCCTTAAGCAGCCAAATGAAGCTATTCCTGAAGTCTGATCTGGCTTGCCTGAAAGAGTTGTGTATCTCTCCCTTGACCTTTTTGTTCTTTCTCAAGAATTTAAAAAAAAAAAAAGGAAGTAAATCAATTCTAGTCAAAGAGATGCTTGACTTCTAAAGCTGTATCAATCTTTGGCATGGAGGATTTGATTGCTATCTGATAGCTAAAAATTGCTGCCATTTATAACTTTTTAATAGCTTAGTAACTTCTGTTGGCTTTTTTTACATGTAGTGTCTCAACCAAAAGCAGTTACAAGAACAGTTCTTAAACCCAGCCCTGAAGATGAAGCAATATATGGGTAAGGCGGCATTTGCTGTGTTCTTTTGCACTCAGCGTTCTTCCAGTGACCTGTATCTTGTTCTTGGTTGCATGGGTTTGAGTTTTTTTTGCTCATTTGGAGTGATACTCCCTTTATAGCTTAGTGCCAAGAAGAGATGACGTGGCTTTTAACTGACCATATTTGAGTTAAATTTAGTTTTAGAAGTATCTGCCTGGAAGATACAGACTTGCCTTCTACCTGGAAGGTATAGAACAGCCTGTGCTTCTGGGCTTGCATGGTAACATACACAATAATATGTTTTTATATTTTTATTCTGCTCTATTTGGCACTTTGATATAACATTTGGAGTACTATGTCCATTTGAGGGCTCCCCAGGACAAGAAAGATAGTGACACACTGGAGCAAGTATAGGCAGTTGGTGGCTGCAGCCTATGACATACGAGAAAAGACTGAGAAAATTTGGGTTGTTAAGCTTGAAGAAGAGAGGGCTGAAGGGACATCTTATTGCTGTCTGCAATGATCTGATGGGAACAGAGCCATGCTTTTCTCAGAGGGGTAGAGTAGTAGGATGAAGAGCAAGGGACACAAGCTGGAATATAGGAAATTCTGACTTGATATAAAGAAGAAAACTTTTTATTATGAAGGTGGTTAACCACTGGAACAGCTTTCCCTTGTAGATTGTGGTATCTCCACCACCAGAGATACCCAAAAGCATAACTGGTCAAAGTGCCCTGAACAACCTGCTTTGAGCAGAGGGCCATTCTAACCTGTGCAATTCTATGGAAATGTATTTTACACCTCTTCTGTTATTTTGTATGTACACAAAAGACAACCCTCCCCTTCACCGCAATGCTAAGATACAAAGAGAATGTCCTCCATTTAATTTGTAAACAAGCTTATTGCAAGACAAGGCCAAATGTATGTGTGTTTCTGTACAAGCTGGAAACTTCTGTAAAGAAGTTGGTCACTTTTCTTCAAATCCAAGGCTCTGCAGTCCATATTGCAGTCTCTGCTTGGAAATAAACAAAATATTGCTCCAAAGTTTACTTTTTTGGGGGGGTTTTGATTATTTTTATAAGTGGTCAAATGGAACCTGGTACTGTTGATTCTTTAACAATTAAGATACTATGTTTGCAAACTGTATTAATAGAAAATCAACTCACATGTTTTCTTTTGAGAGTTTCCAAATACAGAAATTGAATGGAGTGGAGCACTGAGACTGTAAGGAGGAGCCTAAAGATAAAGTTTTGAGGATATTCTGCAGCTTGGAGTGTTTTTTCAAATAGATTCTCTTCTCAGATCTTTTCTGGGTTGAACCCTGCATATGTTGTCATTGATGTGCAAATTAATCAACTGATTATTTTGGTGAAGAGGAATTTATAATACAGGCTTAGGGTATTACTGAGAAAGGCTGACAGATAAGTACTGTCCTCTATGTTGGAAGGTCACTCAAGCATACAGCTTTTCTGACAGAAAAAAAAAAATGAACCTAGTGCAGTGGCTTCTCTCACTGCAGTATGAAAGGACAGTTTGTTAACATACCAATAGGGTATACTTGGAAATACTTCTCATTACAAGAAAACGTGGAGACATCTGTCTAACAAACGCGTTAAACTGCAGAGAAAACAGGTTTAAATTTAATTTGTATGACAGTTCTCAAGCATACAGACGTAAAAACAATGGGTATGATTACTTATAACTCAGGCTGTTTTCACAAAAAAAACAGCTGCTCATCTGCAAGAGGATCCAATAGGTAGGCAATTATTTTGGGACTTCAAGAATGCAGGGAGTTGTTTTCCTGCTGCGTCAAGTCTGTGTATGGCACTTAGTTGCTCTTCCTAGTTCAGTTTCCACTCTGAAAAATGCACATTCTCTGCTTCCTTCCCTTAATGAAGAGTTACCTGGGTAAATACAGCATATATAGTGAAATAAAGGGGCTATGAGTATTAATAATACAATTTTATTGAAAGGGTTACAACTTTTTTCTCTTGACAGCCTGTTACTGTCATATGCCTAACATCTGTGCTTACTTCCTTTTTCTGCCTGTAAATCTTGTAGCCCTAATACAAAAATGGTGAGATTCAAGAAAGGGGACAGCGTGGGTCTACGACTGGCTGGCGGAAATGATGTAGGGATATTTATTGCTGGCATTCAGGAAGGCACTTCAGCTGATCAGGAGGGACTGCAGGAAGGAGATCAGATTCTTAAGGTATGGGTATAAGTATATGCCCCTGAAATGCAAATCACTTGTATTTTTTGGTTTGCTTCTTAGTGGAAAAATGAAGAAATTACGATCTTTGGAAGCCAAGTTACTGCTTTGGAACTGTGTATGTGTGGTGGAGGGATCCCACTGAAATGTGGTTTTGAAGGAGAATTGTTTATCAAGCTTTATTTTGTTTAAGATTCTGTGGAAGGGGTAGGTAGGAGAAATATTAACCCAAAAAAAATGCCACAAGATGGGAGAATAAATTTTCTGTACAATGCTAGTCTTGGAGGGGGAAAAAATTGAGGACAGCGTATTTTTCTTCTTTCATCTTTCTCCAGTTTCCTTGGGTAACAGTGATTTATTTTTCCAGTTTCTGAATTATATCTTCTATGCCATTTTGTCCTCTTACATATTCCTCTTTTTTTCTGAAAATCCAAATAGGAGGCTAATGTAATTTTCTCTTCTGCCTGTTTTCTCTTGTGATAGCCTTGATTTTCAAGGCCTCTTGGAAGCTTCTAAAGTAGAAGAAGCAATCGTGTAGTGCACATCCAGGATCTTGTTATTTCAGAAAGATTACTGTTAATGGCTGGAATAAAATATTCCTTATGGCAACAGACATCCATATTGACTTTAAAAAGAAGGTGTAATGAGGGAAGAGAATATTTAAGATTTTTTAGATTTATTGTCTATTTTTCAGGTATTGATTTTTATTTTTATTTTTAATTTGTTTTTTCGGTACATAGGTAAACACTCAAGACTTCAGAGGCATTGTTCGGGAGGATGCTGTTTTATATCTCTTAGAAATTCCCAAAGGTGAAACAGTGACAATTTTGGCTCAAAGCAAATATGAAGGTAGGTGCTTTGAACAAAATTTGTGTATATCCATGAAGCTTTTAAGCTCTGTTTTGTCAGTGAAACCACAAGTAATCTCTCTTGTGCTTATTCTTGATAGCTTTTAGTTACCCTACTTTTCAGTAGCTTAGAAAATATCTGTATTCTATACCACAGGGGTCATACAGATATGCATGTGTGGTGTGTTTTTCAGAGCACTTCTCCATCTCTTTCATTATTAGCAAATAGCATCTCTTCTTAGTCCTGAAAAGTGGCAATGTATTGCTTCTTCCTTCTGCTTTTCTGTCTGTAGCAGGTGGCCCAAGATCTGCTGTTAGTATGCCTTTTCTGCTGTGCCTTTGGCAGTCACAAGTGATTCAGTCAGATAGCAGCAAATAGATAGTTTTATTGGTGAACAGTTAAGGAGTAAGCAAAGCCTCTTGCTTTCCTGTTGGAGACACAGCCTGCTGTAATATTGAAGTACCATAGCTGCCTTTTACTTGGGAAGCTGTGTCACGGTTTAATCCCGAGTCGGCAGCTAGGACCACTTGCGCACTCCCCCCAGTTCCGATAGCTGAGAGAGTCAGAAGAGTAAAAGTGAGAAAAAACCCGTGGGCTGAAATAAAGACAGTTTGATAGGTAAAGCAAAAGCCGTACATGCAAGCAAAGCAAAACAAGGAATTCATTCGCTGCTTCCCACCAGCAGGCCAGTGTTCAAACATCTCCAGTAAAACAGGGCTCCACCATGCGTAACAGTTACTTGGGATGACAAATGCAATAACTCCAAACATGCTCTCCTTCCTCCTTCTTTCCCCCAGCTTTATATACTGAGCATAATGTCACATGGTATGGAATAGTCCTTTGATCTGTTGGGGTCAGCTGTCCCAGCTGTGTGTCCTCCCAGCTTTTTGTACACTCCCAGCCCTTGCTGGTGCAGCGGTGTAAGAAGCAGAAAAGGCCTTGAGAGCTTAGCAATAACTAAAAAAACACCAGTGCGCTATCAAAAGTATTTCTCATCCCAAATGCAAAACATAGCACAATACCAGCTGCTAAAAAGTTAACTCTATGCCAGCTGAAACCATGAAACGGTGGTAAGTACAAGTACCTCCTGCCATCAGAGCTGTAAGGGCTGTATGTGTACAAGTATAGAACGTTCTTTGATAATGTGTGTGTAGGGCAATGGAGGTGAAGACTGTTTTTTTGCATCTTTTTGAGTGGAGGGGAAGGAAAAATTTCAAAACTGTTCTCTAGAGTGACAACTTAATCTTTCTTTCAAGTGTAAAATAATATAAACTAAAGGGGAGTTTCTGTTTTAGTCTACAGAGACATCATGGCCTGTGGCAGAGGAGATTCATTCTTCATCAGGAGCCACTTTGAGTGTGAAAAAGAATCACCACAGAGCTTAGCATTCACCAGAGGGGAGATCTTTAGAGTAGTCGACACACTGTATGACGGCAAACTGGGAAACTGGCTGGCTGTGAGAATTGGAAATGAACTGGAAAAGGGTCTCATTCCAAATAAGAGCAGGTAGGGTGGCTACCTGCTTCCTGTATTCCTACCCATTGTTAAAAGTACGATTTTTTTTTTTCCCCCCAAATGATATTTTCTTCCTACGTCATACCTTTCTTCCTTCTTCCTTCCCCCCCCCGCCTCGGCCTTACAAGAATGGATAAATTGTTTTGTCTTTACTTTCACAACAATTGTGCCTGTGAAAATGTAGGTTTTAGAACCATGGCATTATGTGAAGAAAGGATGGTCTTACCTACATACTAGATCAGGTATTTGAAACACAGACCTAGAGCTCCTTTCTCAGCAATCAACCAAGGTTTGACGACTAGCTGCTTCAGTTCCTCATGTAGAAAATGGGTGGAAGGTCCTATTTTTACTTTTTTTGCCTTTCCCCCCTCCCTTCTTTTCCCTCCTTCCCTCCTACCCCCAACCAAATCAAACCAAAAAAAAAAAAAACCCAAAACCAAACAAACCAAAAAACGTAAAACCTAACAACAAAAAAACCCTACACCCTAGGAAGTTTATGATTAAGGACAAGTCCTGCCTGACTAACCTAGTGGCCTTCTATGACGGAGTGACTATGTCAGTGGACAAGGGAAAGAGCTACAGATGTCGTCTGTCTGGACTCCTGCAGGGCTTTTGACACAGATCCCCCACAACCTCCTTCTCTCTAAACTGGAGAGAGATGGATTTGATGGGTGGACTATTCAGTGGATGAGGAATTGGTTGGAGGGTCGCATCCAGAGGGTAGTGGTCAACAACTCAATGTCCAGATGCAGATTGGTGACAAGTGGTGTCCCTCAGGGGTCCGTACTGGGACCTGTTGGAGCAGGTCCAGAGGAGGGCCACAAAAATGATCAGAGGGGCTGGAATGCCTCACCTATGAAGAAAAGCTTGAGAGAGTTTAGGTCATTAAGCCTGGACAAGAGAAGCCTCCAGGGAGACCTTATTGTGGCCTTTAACTACTTAAAGGGGACTTACAAGAAAGATGGGGACAAACATTTCAGCAGGGCCTGTTGTGATAAGACGAGGGGTAATAGTTTTAAACTAAAAGAGGGTAGATTGAGACTGGATATAAACAAGAAATTTTTTACGCTGAGGGTCATGAAACACTGGAATAGGTTGCCTAGAGAGGTGGTAGATGCCCCATCCCTGGAAACATTCATGGTCAGATTGGACAGGGCTCTGAGCAACCTGATCTATTTGAAGATGTCCCTGCTCGTTGCAGGGTGGTTGGACTAGATGACTTTTAAAGGTCCCAACCCCAGCTATTCTGTGATTCTATGACTGTGTCTGTAAGAATACTCTGATGATTAATCTTTTAAAAGAACTTCAGTGCTTGAATTTCTTTTGTATATCCTTACGGAAAATGTTTCAAGAATTTATTCCAAGGCTAATATTTCTTGGTAGCCATAGTCCTTATTTTTGTGTGAAATACTGAGTGAACCACAGCAATGCTTTTTGCTTAAGTATGCTTTCCTAGTCAAAATTCATGTAAGGTAATAATAAGTGTTCAAATGTGGACAATGAGTAAAAGTATTAAAATTCATCAGCAAAAAAATCAGGGTATTTTTAGACTGTAGCTTTTAAGTTCTTGAGAGTGGTTGTGATTTTACAATTGAGGAAAAAAACTCACAACTGCATTATACACAAGTTCCTGAAACATGCTTCTTATATGTGACTCCATTGCCCCTTTCCTGGTTAGTACATTCTGTGGTCTCTGTTAATTGATCTGACTGAACCAGCCTTTGTCTCTATGCTGTAGTATCTTAATTTACAATGCCTAATGAGAAGAGAATAGTGACACTAATTTCTTAGTCATTCAGTCCTGAGTTACACTCCTCACCACCTCTTTGCAGTTGCATTCTTTTATTTATGCTTGTGTGAGTTATCAGTTTAAGACCTGATGACTCATTCCTGCCCAGCAATTTTGTAGCTGTGGCGGGTCAGAGCATCGTTCTGATATTGTGTTTGCTCCAAGGCAAAAGAACTTGGACTTCTCTATTCTTTGCTCCACTCATGGCTGTCTGTCTGGCAAATCACCTGTTGTAAATTGAAAATCTGTTGTTCTTCAGTGAAAGTGCCTCTGCCCTCTTTGACTTGGTACAAATCGACTGTGCTTTCTCTGTCAGAGCTGAGCAGATGGCCAGTGTTCAAAATGCCCAAAAAGATGGCTCAAGTGATAGGGCAGACTTCTGGAGAACACGTGGCCAGCGATCTGGAGCGAAGAAGAATCTGAGGAAGAGTCGTGAAGATTTGACAGCTATTGTATCTGTGAGCACAAAATTCCCAGCTTACGAGCGAGTTCAGTTGCGTGAGGGTAAGTGAGACTGCTGTAAGCCAGCTGACCCTTTATTCCTGGCTGGTTTAGCGTCCAAATGTTTGGTCAGCTAAGTAAGTGATTTCGAACAACTTGGGTTCAATGTTAGATTTGAACAACAGAAAGCGATGAAATTTTTCTCAGAATGCATATTTCTGGATGCTATTAACTATTCTAAGAAAAAAGCTTTGTATGTTTTAAATGGCTGCTGTTCTCCTTTGCGTCCAAATTACATGTGCCAATTTCAAGGTTTAAAATGAAAAAAGGAAGAAACAAGCAGGGTTTTCTTGTTTCCTCAGCTTCCCCTTAGCTAGCTCTGAAAGTACAATCCATATGGCTGAGATTAATCACAATCTTTAGCTTGCTCATAAATACCACTTTAGCATTACCTTGACAGCAAATAAACCCCAAGTATTTCCAACAGATTGTCTAAATGTAATCAAGGATGATGTGGTCCATCTCCGTGACTATAAACTAGCTATATTACTAGTGATGTTGAGCAAGTCGAGATAATTTTCTGGGTATTCACACATGACACTATTGTGGAATGAAACAAATAGTAAAAAGTGTTTTAAAGCAGCTCCTAGATGTCAAGATGAAGACTGAGCAATAGAATGGCATTCTCCCATTAACTTCTGAGGACTGCGTTTGCACTTCTTTTGACATAATCATCACAGAATTTTGCATTTTTTTTGCTTCTTCAAACTGCCCTGCAGCTGGTTTAGCATTTTAATCTTTATTCACACAAAACCCACTGGGTCACATTTCATGCTATTTTGCTGGATGGAAAGATTACTGAAGATCTCCTGTATGTTTTCAGAATGTAGAATCTTCTCAATAAATCTTCATTGGAAAGAATAAGGAAGCTGTTAAATTAAAATAATCTCTTTTGCTTTCTCAGGTGATGAAAATAGCTTTCTTTGAGTTATGCTGTTGCACAAACTTTAGAGAAATATTTTTAAAATATATTTTTAATATCTTCAATTTACTCATAGCCTTGCATAGTAATTGAGGATCTTGTCTGTGCCACTTCACTTATGTATCAAACCAGTCTTATCAGACTTATCTTTTCTCCAAAAATTTTTATTTCAGCTGGTTTTAAGAGACCTGTGGTGATATTTGGCCCTATTGCAGATGTCGCTATGGAGAAGTTGTCAAATGATTTGCCTCATCTGTACCAGACAGCAAGTAAGTTGTCCTTGTAGCTTCCTTATCATCCTTAACTGGGAGAATGGATAACTTAATAATCACAGCTGCCCGGCCACTCTAGATAAGCTAAAATGTTGTCTTTGCAGAGACAGAACCCAGAGACGCAGGTTCAGAGAAGTCAACTGGGGTAGTGCGCTTGAACACTGTGAGGCAAATCATTGAGCAGGTAGAGTATTTCTCTGTGAAAATTGCTTACACTCAAAGGCATGTTATTTGATTTGTTTCTTCCTAAAACTTGCAGAGTTCTCAAATCTTCACAGCATCTATTTCTGCAATAAGCAGGCTTGGCTTAATGAATGATAGGGGTTGTTCAACAACAATTTTTATAATTTTGATAGCTGTCCTCCAAGTAGGAGGGTGAACATGATTTTAGAAATTAAATTCTCCTTCCTTAGTGCATTCTAAATTTGAACAGAGGGGCATCTGTCTTTTACTGTATGCTTTCTGAATTTGCCATGGAGACTTTACTGTCACGCAGTTCTTCACTTGCTCTTACTGCCATCAGAAACTTAACATTTTAGGTTGCTCCTGAGTTACTACTATTGAACTGAACAGGAAGTGACTGTGATAGCTAAGTGGCATCTACTGAGACTGCATTGACTCTTTTTATAATACTGTTTAGAGATCAAGTAAATAGGTGGTAATAAAGAAGCCTAAAAAACTTAAGCTGCGGAGTACATTGTTTTTACTATTACCCTGAGCCTAATAAAATCAATGGCAGAGGGGTTAAAATGTTACACAGAAGTCTGTTCAGAGCTCAGGCCCCACTGAAGCACATGTTTGAAAATCCCATTCGTCTTTGCACTAGAAGTAACTAAGAAGGAATATATGAAATGAAAAAAGTGAGGTTTATCTCAGCTAGTAAATGTAGATAAAAGCTCACAAATAGCACCAAGAATAGTTGCGGTAGTGGAAGCTGTGGTAGGGACAGGTAGAGAGAAAAGATAGTTAACTTTCACTACCTATTTAAAGGAAAAAATATTGAATTAGTGTGTTTTACTTAACAAGAGGGTTAGTTAACATAAGAATGTGGACATTCAGGCAAAAGCTGTTCAGAAAAATGGAGCTGAATGAAAAAGGCTACCTGCTGTGGCTTCTGAATGTGATGTAACTGTGGGGAAAAAATCCAACAAGTTGTGGTCTTATTTGGACAAAAATATCCCAGTTTTCCTAGGATACCATGGTCCAACGACCTGCTAATTTTCCCCACAAGCAGCACACTGACTGGGCTTTCTTGTTAACAGGATAAACATGCTCTGTTGGATGTGACTCCTAAAGCAGTGGACCTGCTTAATTATACCCAGTGGTTTCCAATTGTGGTCTTCTTTAACCCAGACAGTAAGCAGGGTGTGAAAACCATGAGACAAAGGCTATGTTCCACATCGAACAAGAGCTCCAGAAAACTTTATGAGCAAGCAAACAAGCTGAAGAAAACTTGTTCCCACCTCTTTACAGGTAAGGAAGAATGTGTGTCTAACCTGCTTACCAAGAGAGTAGTGGATGTGACTGTGAGTCTTGAGACATCTACTTACTACTCCACGTATTAACTCATGCAGGGTGGGAAGGTATGGTCATGAGCTATCCCTTCTTTGACTTTTTTCAAAGTTCCTTGTTCTGCCAAATTCTGATACAAAAGAAGTTGTGAATCGGCATACTGTCATTATAAGATAAGTGATTTAATAAGCTTGAGGAATGGTCAAACAATAAAATAAAAATACCATGCTTCTGTCAGTAATCTAAATGAAATGGCTGTTTAACATTCTCACATAACTAAAACAAAAAGCATTAAACAGCAAAGACTGGATAAAGGATCACATTGCATTTGCTGTGTATGTGTACGTTGTCCTTCAATTTTTACAGCCACCATCAATTTGAATTCGGCCAACGATAGCTGGTATGGTAGTCTGAAAGATACAATTCAGCAACAGCAAGGAGAAGCAGTATGGGTATCAGAAGGAAAGGTAAGCAGTCAGTCCGTACTGTACTAACCTATACAGATGTCTCAAAATATTTCTTACTGATAAAAATTCTTGAAAACTTTTCTTTCTGGTGTTGGATGGGTTAGACAAGTAGTCAGCTGATGACTTTGTTAGTAACAAAAAATTACTTATTGTTGTTCTTTATGTTATACTTTGGAGCTTTCATCACTAATGCTGTGGTTGGGGGAGAATGGTGAGGAAGGATAAACTCTTACAGGGCTTTATGATTCTTCATTAGTGTTTGTTTCTGTTCTGCAAAGTCATTCTTAAGGAGTTGTTTGGCATGGTGTTGAGACCTAACTAGGTTCTAATTCCTATATACTTAATCTTTGTTCCTTAATTCTTTCTGACTTTTCTCTAGATGGATGGTATGGAAGATGATGCAGATGATCGTATGTCTTACCTTACTGCAATGGGTGCTGATTATTTGAGTTGTGACAGTCGGCTGATCAGTGATCTTGAGGATACAGATGGAGAAGGAGGTGCATACACTGACAATGAACTTGATGAGCCCTTGGATGAGCCAAGGATTTCATCCGTTAGCCGGTCCTCTGAACCTGTGCATCATGAGGAGGTGAGATGACTGGATTTTCAATAAGACTGTACTTTGGTCTTTCTGAAAGCACTGTATGTGTGGCTCAAAAATGAGTTGTTTAAACTGCAGCTTTATGTTACCTCTGATAGTGTTTCAGGGCTACGTTGTATTGAGCAAAAATAATAGCTCTGCTTTTCTGCCTAACTCTATAGGTTTTTTTGATGATGTCTTATCACCTTGAACTTTGCAATTACATCTGCAGTGATTGTGCTCAGGTTGCTGACAGTCATTTGACTCCTGGTTACTGTTCCCAAAATAGTAAACTTGAGAGAGAGGAAAATGATTGGATTGCTGGATACTGCAGTGATTTTATCTCTTATTTTCTTTCATAGAGTTTAAAAAAATTTAGTCCAGAACCAAGGGCGCAGTTGAGAAAAGCTGGTAGCAGGGAGATCCTTAGAGAACCGAGTCCACCTCCAGCATTCAAGCCTGAACCACCTAAGGTAAACTTGCAGAAACAAATCTGAATACAAAGTTCCTCTTTCTGGAGAACTCTTCAGGGTGGCACATTGGGAAGAGCAATAGGAATGATCAGAGGCTAGAAAACATTTTAAGTGTGGAGAGAAGGAATGACTGAAGGTGTTGCAGGATCAATCAGAGAGAAAACTCAAAGAATAACAGTTCTCTTAAAGTATGTGTGATCTCTATAGGGAATAAGGAAGTAGACTCCTTTTTGTGTCTGCTAACAAACTGAAAGGCACTTTCTTAGCTCAGCAAGAACAAACGTAGGCTAATCATCAGGAAAAACATATCTGATGGCCGTTATTGGGAAGCACAAAAACAGAATCTACCACCTCTGAAATCAGTCTCTGCCACTGGAAATTGATGTTAACTGTTTATTCAGACCTTGCTCAGGAATGATGCAGGGAAAAAAAATTACGTTGTTTGGACACCAAATTCTACTTTAGCAATTCCTGATTTCCCCTGACCCTGAAGTCCTTTCTTTTTGAGGATAGGTGCCCTCACACACTGCATGTATTCAAAATATATTCAAGTATGCCTTGACAATAGGTCGGGCAGAGTGGGACGTGTGTAAGAAAAATAAAGATGGAATAGGAAACAGACTTGGGTCCTGTGCACTTCTAAACTCCTGGTAGTAATATTCGACACTAGGTAGTACTGACAAATCATTTGGGAGGTCACTTTTCTCTGTGCTGTCCCCTAACGCATATTGTAGTTCTGGTAATTCTTAACAAATGGGACAAACAAGTCTAAATGTGCTAGTCTTCTATAGGTTGATGTGTAGTGTATGACCATATGGCTAAAATGTTGCAGCAGTTCAAATACCTTTCAAGTGTTACTTTGGATGAAGATTGACACTGTTAAATACACAGGCAAAGTTACTAATTTCAGATTAAAGCCTTCATTTGAAATGAAAGTTACAAAGTTGCTGATTTAAACTTTGTTTGTGTGTTCTATACTTACAGGGAAAGTTACAAAACAAAGAGGATCTATATGACTTCCCCAAGAACTATGACTCCAAATCAAGTAACATTGGTGTTAGCAGTGAGACTTCAACTGTATCAGCTAAAGCAGCACCACCACCTGTTTCTGTGAAACCTGCCTTTGGGCGTCCCATCCTGAGAAATTCTCAGTCAGCAGTCCCACCTGCAGAGGAGGAGGAAGAGGCAAAGTTGGAAGAGGAAGGAAGTGAACAAGAAAATACTCCAAAATCTGTGTTGAGGAAAGTCAAAATATTTGAGGAGATGGATCATAAGGCGAGGATACAAAGAATGCAAGAGCTACAAGAGGCCCAGAATGCCAGGGTATGAATCAGAACCATAGAATGGTTTAGGTTGGAAGGGACCTTAAAGATCACCTAGTTCCAGCCCACCTGCCATGGGCTGGGACACCTCCCACTAGACCAGGTTGCTCAAAGCCCCATCCAGCCTGTCCTTGAACACTTCCAGGGATGGGGCAGCCACAGCTTCCCTGGGCAACCTGTTCCAGTGTCTCACCTCCCTCAGAGTGAAAAGTTTCTTCCTAACATCCTTCCGCTGCTGTGCTTTCCAGTGTATAGAACAGCCTACATCCTGAAAATTAAAATCATGACCTTGTGTTGTGCTGCTTCTGGAGGGAGAAGTTTGGGAAACCACATGTACAGACATACCATTGTGTGGATTTGGATGTGAAAAGAGTATTTTTAAGGCTTCCTATTGTAACTATAGAAAGCTGACTTCTAATAATCCTGTCGCTTTTGGCGATCCATTGTTTTCACGTGCACTTTGAATTACTGCTCTAGCAAAAGATTATATAATTGTAGGATATGAATAAGATCGGTTATCAATTTGTGCTTTAATTGTTTCAGATGTGACCTGTTAGATCTATAGTCTAGGATTTCTAATGGGTAGACTTTACAAGCACCATTATTTTCTCCTACTTTCTTTTAAAGCTTGAAATAGCCCAGAAGCACCCAGATATTTATGCTATCCCCGTCAAAACACAGAAGTCTGAACAGAACTGGCCCCAGCCTATGAGGTAAGGTGTATCCAGTTTAAAGCATTCTGCCTTGATTGTTTACTTCACCAGCAGGAGGAAAACCTATCTTGCCCATTTCTATTCATACAAATAATCCTGCCTTCTTGTTGTGCCTCAAAGATTACTGTAAAGGTGGGGCAAAATTTCGGTGAACTCTTGTTTTTCAGGATATTTTTTCTTTTAGTTCATTCATAGTATTTGAGTTACCTAGGAAGAAACATTATATTCTTTTGCTGAAATATTTGCAGTGCCAGGTTTTTGCCCTGATCAATATTATTCGGAAGCTTTTCTGCATTCATGTCCTTTCTGTGCTAGATACTTGATGACTGTTATTCTGTCCTAACACATAATTGCTGTTTTAATTACTTAATAACACTTAATTAAATGCTTATTCTGTTACAGATGTATTGTGTGGGTAGGGAAACTGAGGATGAAACTTGCCTGAGGTCATCCATCAAGCCTCATTAAAGTAGTAGTCTTTCATGAAAATTCAATGAGTTGTGGACTTGTTAACCATTGTGTTATCTTACCCTATACACTGCATATTTCTATGACTTGAGCAGTCGCCTATGCAAGAGCTAACACACTGCATGATGGAGTTTGTTTTCTGCTCTTCAGGACTTTAAGCTTTTTTTGCTTCTTAGAAATAGCCAATAGAAATGGGATTTTTTTTTCTAGTAAATCAGATCTTTTGATGTCATAGTATATAATCTAAAATGCAAAAATGGAAAACATGAAGTGATTATTTTCATGTTTTCTTGGTGGGTTCAGAGAAGCACACTTTTTTTATACAGCCTTGGAAGCTTTTTAGAAGTATTGAAAAGTAATCTTTTAACCACATAGGCAGAATGTTTGCTTACACACGGAAGTCAGTGCTGTTGCCTTTTTACAGGAATGTTAATGATTGGCCTAGAGGGAATGTTTAAGCACTGGGGCAATACGGAAGGAAGATAACATTTTGGTTTTGTACAATGTGGGATTGCAAAAATCATGGCTTTTGAAACTGAAGAAATGCCTGCCCTTGGCAGATTTTATTTCCATGTATCTGCTTAACATCATATTAAATGGGTAGCACCACAGTTTATAAAAAGCAAATGTGTGGGTTATTTCTGCACACTTTTGAGGATAAGAGCTCTAGTGAGAGACTTGAGTGAGGAGAGAAGGCTATCGATTTTAGAAATGTCACATAAGAAGTCTTCAGACTTTGAGACAGGAAACTGGCGATGCAAAAGAAGAAGCAGTCATAGAAAGAACCTGGTGCAAAAATAATTGAGGACAATGTCAGTTGAGGTAGGAGCAGTGGCTGAAAACCTCTCTGCTCAGGGAATAAAGTGCTGTAAAGCTCTTGATGTGTGTGCAGGGTTGTTTAATAATTTTAAATTTGGCATTCTTCCAGGTAGGCTGAGAAGATCAAATCCAAACATGGAAATAAGATGCCTCTCCAGATAGGCATACCATGGGCATGCAGTTGTTTATGGGCTGGAAGGGGTTTAATTTGCTCCATGTGCCTTTCTAGGTTTTACAGGGTCATAAAGCAAATACTAAGTAAAATTATTTTTCAGCTTTTCGGAATGGAAAATTTCAGAATTCTCTCTCTCTTCCCCTGTCTTGCTGTGTTAGCTCCAGACCTCCAGAACCCCAGAAACCTCCTATTAGACCTTACCTAGAGAACCGTGGCAGTTACGGCAGTGATGCGGAGGAGGAGGAGGAGTACCGTCGGCAGCTATCAGACCACTCTAAGAAGGGGTATTATGGACAGCCATCCAGATACAGAGACACAGAATTGTAGGCTTGCTAGTATGTACATGTGTAATGCTCTTTTGAGGTTTCTTCCTTCCCAGCCAAAGTGGAGCAATAGTTAGTATTGAAAAGCCGTATTTTTACTGGGGGTGCTGTTAGAGGGTACGTACACTACTGAACTTAGACATATCTATACGCCGGAACTGGAAGAGTTCACTTTTGGGGATATTATTTTGTTAGCATCTAAGAAAAGAAATCACTATTGCCTGAATGCTGTTGCCTGTTTTATAAGGACCAAATCCTGAAAGTTTGTGTTAATTCCTGGTATTTTCATATTTTAACGTAAACCCACTTTTTTCCTTTTTATTAATGCTGCCTTTTTGGACTGTTCTGCTGTGTTATGAAAGTATGATCCTAGAGATACACTTCTTAATGCAATAGAACTAAATTTGAAAGTGTATTTGAAGAACAGTAAGTGCCTTTAACAAGAAGCATCTTAAACTGTTTGACATCTGATACTTGGTGCGAAGCCATAACACACTAAAAGGGGATTGACTGTTTTACGTTATCTTTTTTCTTTTTTTATCAGTATCATGGTAACAATTTCCCTTGCATGTTATTTTTCTAAGTTCATAGATGCATATGTAATATTTCATAAATACTGACTGTATATAATAAAGGTGCAATTGACTGCATTGTTGGAAAAGACCAGGACGTGCTTAAACAGAGAAAATTATGTAGAAATTCAATCATGTATTAAAATTTACACAGACTGAAAATAATAAAGGATATATTCTAGACAAACTGTGTATCTTATTTTTCTTTAGAACAGTATTAGACTTCTAGAGTCTCTGACTTTCATGAGTATACTTACAGCAGTACACTGTTCTGTTCAGGGTCTCATCTCCTGCTGTTCAAGTAACTTGGACACATCACTGTTGCTTCCCAGTGTTCTGAACGGGCTTTTAAAATCTGTTGTGATTTAAAATAAAACTGACACAGAACTACAGACTTGCTGCAAGAGAATTATCTTTTAGAGTATTATCTCCTGCCTCCCCATCCCTGTTCTTTATCCTTAATTATGCTATATAGAATAAAAATTCTTGAAAGGGTCATGGAGAAATTTATTTTTGCTCATGTTATAGAAAACATGGTTTTCTAGTGCTCTCTTAAAACAAAAAACAAAATTTTCTTGTTGAAGCAAAGGAATAGATGCATCTCAGATGAGGAAATTTGTGCTGCTCACCATGGATTAGAATCGTAGAATAGAATCATTTAGATTTGAAAAGACCTTTAATATCATCGAGTCCAACTGTTAATCTAACACTGCCAAGTCCACCACTAAACCATGTCCCTAAATGCCACATCTACACGTGTTTTAAATACCTCCAGGGACAGTGCCTCAACCACTTCGCTAAGCAGCCTGTTCCAATGCTTGACAACCTTTTCGGTGAAGATATTTTTCCTAATATCCAATCTAAACCTTCCCTTGGCACAACTTGAGGCCATTTCCTCTTGTGCTGTCACTTGTGACTTGGGAGACTACAACCTCCTTTCAGACAGTTGCAGAGAGCAGTAAGGTCTCCCCTCAGCCTCCTTTCCTCCAGACTAAACCACCCCAGTTCCAGCAGCTGCTCCTCATAAGACATGTTCTCCAGACCCCTCTTCTCTGGACACACTCCAGCACCTCAATGTCTTTCTTGGGGTGAGGGGCCCAAAAATGAACACAGTATTCAGGGTGGGGCCTCACCGGTGCCCAGTACAGGGGGCGATCGCTTCCTAGTCCTGCTGGCCACACTATTTCTGATACAGGCCAGGTTCCTATTGGCCTTCTTGGCCACCTGGGCACACTGCTGGCTCTTATTCAGCTGCCTGTTGACTAACACCCCCAGGTCCTTTTCTGCCAGGCAGCTTTCGAGCAGTATCAGGGTGTCTGAACTCTGGAATAATGTTTCAGTATTCTGTAGGGTGCTGAAAGTCTTCGCAATGTTTTAATATATCCTCCTTTCCCTCAGAGTCCCAAGAGAAACTTAAATCTCGGCATCCACAGAGTCGACTTTGGTCTTGAAATGACCAGCTTTCTCTCTTCCCCCGTGTAATGCTGAAGGCAAAATAGGTCTTTTTTTACTGTCCTATTTTATTGGCTTTTGTACTGGATAGCAGTTACAATTTGTGACTTAAGTTCAACAGTCAAACTTTTTTTTTATGAGCCTGCCCTATTCTTGTGCTCTTTGACATGCATAAGTTCATGGCTGCTATAAAGAAACAAACAATGAAATTGCACTTTTTTAACCAGCACCAAATTTGCTTTCCTAGTTCGCTTTAAACGTGTTTGTAGGCAGTACTTTTACCAGGGGATTTCAACCTTGTTTAATTCCAGGATATGGAATTTAGTGCAGAAGCATAAGATGCTGCCAAGTCTGTCAGACAACGTATGCCCAGCTCGGGAAAAGCAGTAGCATTTTCACAAGTATTATGGTGAATATTATTATGGGCCTCAGACTACAACAGTCTTGTAGTCAGGTATTTAAATTCTGTCTATTCTTGACTATCCTTTGCTGTGTCAAAATCTAGCCTAGACAATCTAAGCTCTTTCAGAGTATACATACTTATTCTCAAGGATATTTTCATCTCGGCAGTTGCTCTGTTGCCCCAGGAGCTGGGCCTGGAGTCCCCTCAGGGACGCATATGCACCCATTTCACCACCACGTGAATATAGCACATGTCCAGTGTGGACAAGGATGGGGATGCTGGTGGTCAAGGGAATGCAGTGGCTGCTCCAGATGAGGAGAGCGTGTGTCCTGCTGGCAGCAGGTCAGGTGCTGCCAGGGCTGGAGCAGCTGCTTGGAAAACAATGAGACCTCGGCCGCCAGGGATGTGCCTTGTGTGCAGTGGAATGCTCAGGGTCAGGGCCGAGCCTCTGCAGCAGAAGGCTTTGCTGTGGCCTTGACCAGCATGTGGCTGTGGGGAGAGGTGGCAAGATCCGTGGGGGTGGCAGGAGAGGAGCAGTAAATGCCTGTTGCTCAGCCCATTGCTGCAGAAACATCCCAAAAGAAGAGGTGTTTCATCTCAAGTGCAACCAGGTCTGCTGCCTTAGCTGAAGGGAAGGCAAGCGCATGGCAGAGTCTGCCAAAGAGCAGCTCTCCCTTGCTAGGTCTGCTTACTTCCCCGGAACATTTAAACTCTGTGCCTGAAGGTGACCTTGGAACGCCATTTTTTTTTGGCAAGTTCTGCCTGCAGTGCTGAAAGTGCAGTCAGAACCCCTGCTGCATATGAAAGGGGCTGCTCGGTCTGCTTTCTGTCAGCAGCTGACCCGCAGAATTGATGCTTCTCCCCTTGCAAGTGCAAATGCCCTTGTACAGGGCTCTGCCCCAGTCCCTGAGCACTGGTAACACCAGGCCTCCTCTTTTTCAGCAAAGAGATCACCCAGAAGAGGAGCAGGCACTTTATGATCCTGTGCCTCATCCTTCTAGTCAGTTTTGGTGAGTATTCACCCGCTGCTCATGGTAGCGTGGACGCACGGGGTACACAGTTCAGCGTGAGAGAGAGGTGTTGGAATGCCCGTGGGGGTCTTCCGACCTCCCAGTTCTGCAGACTTCCCACTCCTTACACGCCAATCCCAGCCGGCCTGAGGGCCGCTGCAGATGCACACAGCCTTAGGAAGCTCAGCCAGTAGGACCCTTTTGGACAGAGGTCCCTGCTCTTGTGCAGCTTTCCTTGTGGACGGGCTGTGCAGAAGCTGCCACGGCACAAGGGAATCGCTGGCTTAGCCTGGAAGGCGGTGAGGGGAGGCTGGCTGTACTTCCAGCCTGGCTGGCATGATCGGGGCATGTGTGAGGGAGAGGCAGAAGGGCAGAGGCAGTGGGAGAGAACAGCCTGTGCAGCTGTGAAGGTGCGGTTGGAGAAGGTCTTTGTCTCTCACGGAAACAAGTGGC